>JBAMBR010005588.1:0-50068 GCA_037044475.1 Zaprionus obscuricornis | reverse complement strand
AAAAAAAAGAAAAAAAAAAATCATCCGCAAGCCTTTTCAAGTCAAACTGTCCAACTGCAACAGAAATTAAAGTTAACAAATTTCCGACAATGTTTGGACATTTTCTAAGCCGAACAACAACAACAACAACAACAGCAGCAGCAAGCAGCTAACAGAACAGGCGCATAGCGGTCACATGGTACTGCCAATGATCTGAAGAGCTATGAAAGAGAGAGAGAGAGAGTACCGTAATTGTTCGACGTGTTTTCTATTTTCTTTGTTTTTGGGGAGTTCTATTGTGTTGCGCATTGAAAGTTGTCAAGAGGACGAACAGACGAACAGACAGACAGACACATTGATCGTTCACTAAAAGACTAAAGAGTATATGCTTCGTACTATTTTGTAGATCGCTGCTGACAATGCTGCAAAGTAGCAACAAACAAAAATAGTTTCCTTCCATCAGCAAAACGACGATGAGGATGAGGATGAGGATGACGACGACGACGCCCAAAGGCTTGCAACTTGTACAATTGTTCAGCATTTTTCAGCACTTTTTTTTTTGGACTTTGCGAATTAGAAATGCATGAGATAGCAAGAGTTGAACTAAGAGTTAAAGAGAGAAGTAAGATTTTGTGTGTGTGTGTGTGTAAAGTTAAGTTGTAATACTTCTTTATATATCTACTTCATCTCTCTCTCTCCCTCTCTCTCTCTCTCTCTCTGTCACACACACAAAGAAATCGTGATATTTAGTGGCAGCAACAGTTTTGAGATTTTGCTTGTACCTTATGTGGCGTATAACTGTTGCATACTGTCGAATTCTATGGCATATTTGGCGCAACATGTGGCAAGCAATAATATTTCGATTTTCTATACAAACAAAAATTTAAAATGAAATGAAGAAACTTGAAAACCATTTAACAAAATGCTAAGCAAACTCATTAGAATCATTGGGGAAGTGCATAAAAACAAGCCTTGAAAATTTGTTAAATAAACAAAGTTAAAAAAAAAAAAAGTGTTAGACAGCTGAATAATAGATAATCGCTTATATGTAAGTATTGACTTATTCAATTAGAGTGACAACACACTCTCACACTCTATTGGCTTATTAATATTGTTGGTTAATAATTAGCGTCTCGTTTGTGTTGTTTTGTTGTCTCATCATCAGCAACGACATCAGAATCAAAGACTTGTTAAGTTTAAATTCGATATAAACTCTGTAATACAAAGATGAGTGCGAAATCATTGAACATATTTCAGTTACATTAAGTAGAAAGAAAGATAGAAGAGATAGTGAGAGAGAGAGAGAGAGAGAGAGAGAGAAGAAAATCTCAGGCAAAGACAAAGTTCTCACAATTTAATTAGTATGCATTTTCATTATTTATATAGCCTCAATGCTCACATCGTTAGCAGCAGTCAGACAGTCAGTCGGACAGTCAGTCAGTCACACTCGTCTCGTGTGCATTGTGAGAGACGGCGAAGTGAGCAAAGGCTGCAAAGGGCAACTGTAGGTAATACCAAAAAAAAAAAAACCTGAGATACAATACGCATACGCATACGCATGTCAATCTTTTTGTCGGATGCTCTGTAGTTGCAGGTACTTTACGAACAACAACAACAACAACAACAACAGCAACATACTTATAACTCATTTTGTATTGTATCTCTTGCGCTTGCGCTTGGCTTCAGATTCAATACTTCTACACTTCTCTTTACTTTGCTCTTTTTGTTGTATTTTATGAGCCGCAAGACAATCACATGTACTTACTTCCACAAACTATTGTAATACATCAATATGATTATGAGGCATCAGCTTCAGCTTCAGCTTCGGCATCAGCATCAACATCAACATCAGCTTCAGTTGTGAGCTTCAACTTCAAGTATTCGTTTCTGTCATCTCGCGAACGCTATTGCGCGCTCTCTCTCTCTCTTTCTATTTTCATATTCTACTCTTTGCTTCTTTGATTTATTTTCAACTTGATTTTTTTCTTTATATTTTTTTTGGTTACCTTTTTGTGATTCTGTTTGTCAAAGGTAAATAAACCGAATTGAATATCGTTTTCTCTCTCTCTCTTTCTCTGCTTCTTTAAGTATTGGCATTTTTAGTACTTTTTCTCTGTATATTTATATTTGCGGTATTTATTTTGAAGAATTTCAAATAGTTTTTGGGTTTTCTTTTATTTATTCATTAAGTTTTTGTTTCTGTTTCTAAATTTTTGTTGTTTCTAGACTGTTGCTGTTAATGATGATTCAATGTTTGGTATGTTTAGTTTATGGGTCAATTTTCACTGCTGGCAGAATTTTTAAAGAACTGTCGAATAATACTAAATGAAATACTAATACTTTTTCTTATAAATTTTCTAAAAATGTAAAGTAAGATCAATTTGATCTATACTAAATCAATCAGATTTTTGATCAATCAATCTCAATCGATCAATCTTTTATCAAACTAAAAATATTACAAATTAAGCATCGTAGAAAATAACAAAAATTCTTTGCATATTTTCTTAGTCTTCTAAACTTGCTAAGTAACATTAAAACAAAATAAGTTAAATTTGATCTATACTAGATCAATCAGATTTATGATCATTCTTGATCAATCTCAATCTATCAATCTTTTATCAAACTTAAAATATTACAAATTAAGCATTGTTGACAATAAAATATTTTGTATATTTTCTTAGTCTTCTAAAACAAAGTAAGATCAATTTGATCTATATCGATCATAAATCTAAATATCAATCGATAAATCTTTAAATATTACAAATTAAGCATCATAGAGAATAAAATACTTTACATATTTTCTTAGTCTTCTAAACTTGCTAAGTAACAGCAACTTATTTCATTCTAGATCAATTACTGATCTCAAGTCTTAGTTAATCAAGTCTATAAATAAATTTTGAAATCAAGGCAAATCATTTATCTAAAGTCTTGTAACATTCTACTAAATATAGCACAATTCAGAAGAGACTTCAGATAGTATGTCGACTATATATGAAAAAAAAGAGAAAGAAAAAATGATAAACTCATCAATCTTGAAATATTTTTCTCTCTGTCGCTTTTGGACTTCTGCCACATGATGTCAAATTGAAGAAATCAGAACGCAATGCAAAATGTTAAGCCTCCCCGCCGATGTTCAACCTAAGGGCAAGTTCAAGTTAAAAAGAGTTCAAAAAACAATTTAAGCTTAAGCTGAAAACAATTTTCAAGATACTTGAGTATAATATTAATGAAAGTATTTCTCATAATTAATGAAATCTAAATGGGCGCATTACAAGCAGAGAAACACAGACAGATACATATACAGCTACAGCTACAACTACAGAAAACTAAAACAGAAAGAAAATGAAAAAAAAAAAAATATATAAAAAAAAGGCAAAATAAATATATAAAATCAGAAAAGAACAGAAGTTCCCACATCATTAATAAAAATAAAGTAAAAGAAGCCCAAGCTGAGATCAGAAGCAAACACAGAATCTCTGAGAGACACACACGATGATGCTGATGTTGAATGCTGAATGCTTTATGCTGTATACTGAATGTTGAATGTTAAATGTTGAATGCTGGCTGGCGCTGGTCAAACAAAAATTCAAATGAATTAAAGCGGGTCCAACTTACAAATGTATCTACAAGATACAAGAAACAAAAACAAAGCACAAACAAAAGCTAAACAACAACAACAACAAGAACAAAATAAAACACAGTAAGCAACAAAGTCGACGACAAATTATGCAGTGACAAGAGAAGACAACAAACACACAAACACAAAGACACATTGAGTATCAAGCTTGACTTGGAAGCTGCAACATCTTATCTTCAATGTATTATTTGTATTTGGGTAAAAGTATTTGTTGTTCCCGTTGATGTTGTTCTTGCATGTGAAATAAATTATAACAGTAGAAATAAAGTTAAACGTTTTGTCTGCTGTCCATTTAGTTGAAATTTATTAGCTTTAAATGGTCAAGGCGCTACCTGAACGCATTTCAAATACAACTTTAACTTTAACTTCAACTCCAACAAATTTTGCCCTCCGCCAGTTTACATACATATGTATATGCTAATCTTTAAACTCTAACTCAATTTATATATATTTCTTTCTTATTCTTACTCTTTTTGTCTCTTTCGCACAGCTTGGCTCTTCACACTCAATTAGCTGCACGACTGGGACTGGGATTAGAAATTCATATCGCTGCTGCATCTACTTTAATATTTTATCGATTTCATTTACATGCGACTAGATAAACTAATTCTTATAGTTGGCTACCAGCTGTTGAATACACTCACACTCATACTCATACTCATACTCATAGTCATACTTATGCTCACATTTACACATAGCTGCTGGCATTTGTATCCCATGGCAGCAGCACATTGAAGGAAACTTGAAAATGTTCTCAGCTCATAAAATTCCATAGTGAATCATTTTTGTGTGTGTGTTGTGCTTTTTGTCTGGCATCTTTCTTTGTCTATCTTTCTGTCTCTCTTTCTGATCTGCCTTTGCCTTTGTCTTTGTCGTTGTCTCGTGTCTCTCTTGCTCTCTGGCAGACAGTGCGCTCCATTGGTCTGCATTTCATTTATTGTGTAATTCTTCCCCACAATGTACTTTTTAGCCACGGATTTTTTTTTGTCTTCTCTTTGCTTTTGCTCTTGCTCTTGCTCTTGTCTTCACTTTGAATTTGATTCTTGATTTTATGTCAGTTTATTTATGATAAGATGACCTTTTTTTTTTTCTTTGGTTTTCCTTCCATTGGAGCTGTCTGTGTGCTTGTGTGTCTTTTTATTTTTTCACATTTTGGGAACGTAATTGTTGAGATGAATGAATGAATGAAGCTCATTAAATTATGGAGCCATTTATGGTTTAGCGGTGTCCGTGTGTATGTGTGTTTTAAGGCACTTTTTGTAATATGAGTCAAACATATAACAACTACAATATACACTGAGTGAAATAAGTAAGTCGTTCGTTAAGTCTTACATTACTTACATTAAGTTTGATAACGACAAGAAGATTTATTGAGCTTAATTAAATTATAAAATATTATTTAAGAATAAATAAAAAACAAAAAAAAAAAATAAAAAACAAAAAAAAATAAAAAATAAATCCAAAATTATTTTTAAATTATAAAATTTGATTAATTTAAATTATAAAAATATTTTAAATTAAATTATAATTGTTTTTATTTCATTTATAAATTTATAATTATAATTAATAATTTCAAATATAAAATTATCCTTATAAAAAATTGTTAAATCTAAGAACTTGCATTAAGAAAATTTATTGAGCTAATTTAAATTATAAAATATTATTAATAAAAATTAAAAACAAAAAATAATAATTAAATAAAATAAAAATATAATAATTAAACAATTTAAAATAAATCCAACATTATATTTATGTAATAAAATTTGAATAATTTAAATTATAAATAATAAAAATATATTAAAATAATTTTAAAATTATATTTATTGCATTTATAAATTTATAATTATAACTAATAATTTATAATATTAAATTATCGTTATAAAATTTCGTTAAATCTAAGAACTTGCATTAAGTTTGCTTTAATAAATCAAGAAGATTTATTGAGCTTATGTAAAATATAAAATTTTATTAATAATAATTAAAAATAATATATATTAAATTAAGACAAAAAAAATAAATTCTATATTATTTTTAATTTGTAAATTTTAATATAAATTATAAATAATAAAAATATATTAAAATAATTTTAAAATTATATTTATGGAAATTTAATAAATTTATAATTTTAATAATAAATGTAAATTTATAAATTATAAAAATTATATAAATATAAAAAAATATTTAAATAAATAAATATGAAATGAATTTTTCCAAAAACAACTAGCAACAAATTTCTCTAAGTGTTTATAGATCATATACTTTATACTTTATAACAGCAGCAGCAGCAACAATTTCCGATCATGTGCACTAAGCGCATTTAAATCCAAAAATCCGATTGCTCAGTTTACTATTTTGATCTTGTATTGCTGGTAGCTGATGTTGTTGTTAATGTTGTTGTTGTAACTGTTGTTGTTGTTGTTGATGTTGATGTTGTTGGCGTTCGTTTAGAGCAAATTTTCAAGATCAACAACGCAGTTGAGCGTCACGATGATGAAAAGCGAGATCTTTTTATAGCGATTAGCTGTAGACAATGAATGCACGATGGATTCAAAATACAACAATAACAACAACAACAACTGCAACAACAGCAATAATAAAAAACAAAAACAAAACAATGAAACAAGCCAAAATCCCGACTACAAAACTTTATAAATACGAGACAAGGCAAAAAGCGACGACAAGAATTGAGAACAAGAACACAAAGTTCTTGTAGATTTTTGTTTTTTTTTTCATCTTGTTTTCTTCTTCTTCTTGTTGTTATTGTTGTTGTTTCCTTGGCTTTGGATTTTGTATTATGAGAATTGAACCAAACATTTTTCAACTGGTTTTCATTTCGTTTCTTAGTCATTTTTTTTTAATTTTTTTTTTATTTTTGAGGCTCCCAGACAAAAGCATAAAATACAGAATTAAGTCTCTGGGATTTTATATTTTTTTTTTTGGAATTGTCGTTGAAACAAACGACGAGATGAAAAAGATCTTTTAGGCAATATTACTGTCAACGCTCGTTCATCTCGTCGCGCTTGTTTGTCTAAACATAATTGAAACGCGCTTTCAATGAGTTAATTTCCAAGTTTTGTCCAGGCACTTTATGAAGGACGCCAAAGATGACAGACAATGGACAATGGACGATGGAGAACGGACATTGGACGTTGGACGCCTACGTAAACACAATTAGGTGCCAAAGTGATACCAAAGTCATTGAGTTGCCTCAAGTCTGTACGCGATGAGATGACAAAATGTAGAGTAAACCAAGTTGATAAACAAACAATAAGTGTGGACCGTAAAGAATCTTCAATGAGTATTGTGTCACGGGTCGCTTCCTCGCTCTCTCTCACTCTCTGTCTCGTTGACTCTCTCCTGGTCAACGAGTGAGCAACAAAAACAAAGCTAACATAATATTTTCATAATGCATTTTAATGGTTTAACATTCAAGTGGACCAAGCAAACCAAAAGACTGTCCGACCATCCGACCGACCGTCCGACCAAACGACTGCCCGTTGATGCATCTTGCCGCCTTACCACATGCGTAATTGTTTTGTAAATGATATACCAGAGAAAAAGAGACGACACAAACACACACACACACACACACACAGACACTGAGGGAGACACACTTAAAGTCACATAGATACTCATATTTACTGCCCACTGTCCAAATGACTTGCCACTTTCTGTTGCCAAGTTTAAAGTTGCTTAATTAGGCGACCGAACGAGTCAACGACGAGTTGACTTCAACTTCTTAACTGGGAGACTTTGAGACGCGTATCTCTATGACTCTACAGAGTCATATACTATATACTAAATATATACATAGTACATATCTGTGTGTGTGTGTGTAAATTTGTTGCTATGATACGAGCATTTTGTGGCCCATGTTGACAGGCAACAAAAAGATATAAAGCCAAGCTGATCCCAGTCACAGTTGTAGTCGCATTTGTTGTCGCTGTTGCTGTCGCTGTTGCTGTTGCAGTTGCAGTTACTATAGTCAGAAGGCATAACGCATACGCACTTCGCTGCAGCAACTTCATTAACAGCCTCCAATGGTTACAACGGCGGCTGCTGCAGCGCCGTTTAAGATGTAAAAATAAAGTATTATTTATGATTATTGTGAGAATTTCACAATGGCATGCGAGAATTTATTGTTAATGCTTTGTTGCAGCGGCCAGCCGTGCCACTTGCAGTTGCCGCTTTTGCAGCATAAACACCAACTAAGGCGGCTGCTAACCTACGACTCTATATACGACTGACCATGCCTCTCTCTCTCTCTCTCTCTCTCTCTCCATGAAATTAATGTAGGCTGGCAAATCATATACTGTGGTACCACATAACATATTCCAAGATCATAATCAATTAATATTTAATTTTTTATTACTTTTTTTTTAAATATTTTCAAATGCGTTTTTTTCTTCTTTTCGTTAAAAGCAGCTTTCAAACATTTTCAATATCTCAATATTACTTAATATGTTCTAGGAATAATTTTATTACTTGTCACTTTTGTCCCACAGTACTGCAAACTCAAAAGATCCTCGTGTTTTCGCTATCTCGCTCTCACGCGCAGAGCCAAAGCAGATCGCAAAACCAAACGAAATGATGCCGACAGCAACAACAAAAGACTTTGCTTACACACAACACACATGCATACATAAATATATATATGTATACACAATACGCATGTACATATGTTCACACACACACACACACGCAATTTTCACACTTCTGTCTCATTATTGTTCTTTTTCTTCGTCACTTTTCTTCTTGTCTATTTGATGCAATATTTTTGTGGCCTGCAACTTGTAATTAAAGTTGAATTTGAATGTTAAGGCGCATTTATTGTTGTTTTTTTCTTTTATAGTCGTAAATGTTTTTCATCATATTAATCGTCAATATTTGCGATTTTTACATTAGAATAAAACTTCCTTATTGTTGCTTTGCGAAATTTATACTAAAACTGGCGTCATTTTCAACTGCACAGCGTTGCCAACTAAATCTGGAATAAAAAGCAAAATGTTGCCAACAGGTGTAAAGTGAAGTATTGGCCACAGTGTGACATTTGTGCTGAAAATTGATTGAAATAATAAAGCAGTGTTTTTTTTTTTTGAGAATTCATTCATACAAATTTTTATTGTTTTTTTTTTTCATATTTTTTTCTTTTTGCATTTTGTTTATTCGTTTTTTTTTGTAGATTTTTTTATGTTTTTTTTTTTTTTTTGTTTGTTTCTTGTGGTTTTTCAATTCATTTGTTTAATTACTAAAATTTCATAAAATTGTTTAGACTAAATCGTAAGTACAACACTAAATTACAATTGTATGCATATGTAACTACTATTTTTTTTTGTTTGTTTGTTTGTTTTTTTTTTTAGTTTTTGTTTTTTTTTTCATCTTGTATAAATATGCTTTTGTATTTAAATGTCTTATAAACTTTTTACAATCTGACGCGTGTTCTTGTTGTTTTTTTTCGGTTTTCTTTCATTTTGCAATAAAAATATAAATTACTAAAAACGACTATTTAAAAAAAATTAAATATTTATAAAAAAAAGTGTATAATATGTAAGCGAATTATAAGCATATATATATATATATATATATATATATACATATATTTTATGTATGAGCATAGAAAACAAAATGTATATTAGAATGAGAAATATATATATAGAGAGAGAGTATTAAATATATACAATAATTACTTGAGATAAGTAGTATAGTTTAGTTGATCATGAGCGCTGATTTTTCTGTATAGAGTTTTTCATTGTGTTTCTAAGTAGTAGCAAATGTATAAAAAATATATATATATATATATATATATATATATATTTATATTTGTATAATGTATTTCATTAATTTGCCGCATATAGTTTCTATTTCATTTCATTTTTTTTTTTTTTAGCACATTTACAACTAGTTTTCTTTTACACTAACGAGGAACCATTTGCAATTTAACTGTAAGTTTGATGAGTTGAGTGTTTTTTTTTTTTATTTCATTTTCATTTTTTTTTTTTGGGTTTTTGTAATGATTTAATTTTGATATTTTGGAATTTCGCAAACAGTTTTTTTTTTGCGTCATACTTTCATACTACACAATGTTGGGTATTGAGATCAAAATTAAATGTAAATTTGTGTTTTTTTTTTGCTTTCGTTTTTATTGTTTGTTTTTTTGTTTTGTTTTCATTCGTTTGTAATAATAATACGACTATACTGTTCTGAAGACTTTCAAAATCATATTATATATATATATAGACAGTTATATAATTTATATATTTTTGTGAACTGTTTTTTTTTGTTGTTGTTGTGTATTTTGTATATTTCATTCAATTTTGTGGTTTTTCAATGTTTCGAAATTTGTTTTCCAATTATTTATCAAAAAAAAAATAATAATAATAATTTTTAAGCTTAAGAATTATAAATTCAATACATTTCGTTTACAGTTAGATTATAACTATAAATATATATATATATATAAATATTATATTGACTTCTTTTGCTTTTAAATAGCTCCAAATTAAAATAGCTGCCAAATAAAAAAATAATATATAAAAAAATAATAAAAATACAAAAAAAAAAAAAAAAAATTGGTTAAAAAAACATTTTGTATGAAATATAAATTGTATATTAGGGAATGAATGGAGCAAGGGATGAGATAGGGATAATGAATGTATATAATATATATATATATATTTATATATATATATATATATAAATAAAAGAGAACTTATAATAAGAATCACTAAATGTTTTGTTTTGTTTTTTTGTTTGTCTTCGTTTGTTTGTTTGTGTTTGTCTGTTTAGGGCTTTGTTTAATGTGCTACATAATTAAGCTAGATTTTAAATTTAATTATAATTTATGCATATTTATTTAGACACTAAAAGTAGAGCGCGAGATAGTCAATTTTTTTTTATGTATTTTTTTGTTTTTTTTTTTAATATTTTTCTTTTGTTTTGTGTAGTATATCAAAGTTTGTTTTTGTTTTTTTTTTACTTATAGATACTATATACAAAATGCTAGCGCTTTACTTTGCATAGACAAAGTTAGTTCACCGACCATGCAGCGTCAATATGAGGAATTTTTTTTTTCGTTTTTTTTTTAAATTTCTAAATTATGAATATATATATCTTTTATTCTTAATAATTATTCCTATTCTACATATAGTAGAGTTTATCTTTTTCTTTTCGTTTTCTTTTTTTTTTTTTGTTTTTTTTTTGCGTTCAATATTATTTACAATTTATCGCAACTAAGTGAAAATAATAATAATAATAATAATTATAATTGAAGCAGATTTTTCAGTAACATGCAAAACGTCAGTGTTAGATTTTTTTATATATTTTTTTTATGGTTTTCATTTTCAGTTTATCGTCCAGGATTTTAGTTTTTTTTTTCTATGTATTTTGGCTGCTGGTGCTTTGTCTGTTTAGAGAATTTACATGCCGCAGCCTAGCGCCTTAATATTTCTTTCAATCATTGTCAAGTATTCGGGAATTTGAAAAAAAAAATAATTACAAGTTGATATATGTATTCTGAATGTTTTATATATATATATATATGTGTGTGTGTGTGTGGTGTTGTATATACATTTTAAATAGAACTTTTATGCTTATATCAGTCCATGCGAAACTAAAATTTTTCAATTTTAATAATTATAATATAAAGTTTTAAAATCTTTTATGTTCATGTATATGTTGTGTATGTGTGTGTGTAGAGTTTAGCTTGTTACAATTTTGACGACTGCACTGCTTCAATCAAACAACAAAGCCATAATTGGCCCATTTGGCGTCTGTCTGTCTGTCTCCTCCTTCTATTTCTTTCATCGATCTCTCTTTCTCCTTTTCTATTTTCATCCAACTCTCTCTCTCCTTCTGTTGCCTATAATTCCAGTCTTTGTTTTACATATGCGGCGTACCACAGACCACTGTGCGCTGCGTCGTCGCTGCACCGCTACCCGTCGCCGAAGCAGCAGCCATTAACTGTGATGAGCAGGCGCCAGCTACACCTGCCGCTGCCAGTGATGGCCAACGTTGACTGCAGTATGAGCCTTCACCTAGCACTGAGATGCGTTTACCTTTGCCTTCGCTAACGCTCGTCGTACCCGTACCCGACGACGCACTGTAATCTTTGGTTGCACCAGCTGCTGCTGCTGCTGATGCTGCTGCTGCCGCACTTGCTCCACCGGTAGCACTACCGCTAAGCAATTGTGAGGCACGATGCATTAGCGTAGGATCCGTATTAAGCTGCTTTTGCGATTTGGCACGTTGTAGCGGCGCTATTTGTCCAACGCCACAAAATTCCGAATTAGCATTATTATCGGCAGCGGCTGCATAGTTGGCCAATGCACCCGAATACATGCGACAATCATCAGCCGCCGCAGCAGCAGCAGCTGCCGCTGCAGCCGATGCGCATATATTATTCACAGATTTATCCCATGTGTTTTTTATAATATTTGGATTACTGTTATCAAAGGTCAAACCACCGCTGCTGCCACGTTTAACGCCCAATGTGCCAGTGGGCATGCCAACGCCTACACCGACGCCAACGCCACTGCCGCCATTATGATGTAATGTGGCAACGGCATTTTGTTCATTCTGTTTACGTGCCTCGGCATCATCCTTTTCCTGAGCACGCTTACGTTTCCGTTTCATGCAGAAGACAACACAGGCGGCAATAACAGCCACAAGTGGCATGGCAACCGAAAAGATTGCAATGAGCACAACTTGAGCATTGGTTAAGCCATCGGCACGAGCTTGTTGCGTTGCACCATATTGATGTGCATCATAGGTAACGGAATCATATGATTCTTCATCACATTGACGACCACGGAATCCTTGGGCACAGACACATTCAAAGCTATTGACACGATTCATACATGTGCCACCATTGTGGCATGGCATGCTGCTACATTCATCAATATCAATGGAACAATCTTTGCCCGTAAAACCAGCACGACACGCACATTGATAATCATTATTAAGATTTGTGCAAGTGCCACCATTGGCACAGGGTTGAGTTAGACATAGATCTACACGACTGCTGCAACGTGGTCCATGGAAACCGGGCACACATTGGCAACGATATTGATTCAACATGTCAATGCAAGTGCCACCATTCTGACACTTGTGTCCCACACAATCATCAATATTCTGTTCACATTTGGTGCCCGTGAAGCCTTCGGGACAAACACATTGACCATTGGGTTGACAGGTGGCACCATTCTGGCAAGGATTCGGATTACAATTGTCCAAATGCAGTTCACATGTTGGTCCACTATAGCCTACGGGACAGTCACATTGAAATCCCTGTTTGCTATTGCTGCTCGTATTGCGACATCTGCCCTGATGGCATGGCTTGTCGGCGCATGTTAGCAATTTCTCTTCGCACATTCGTCCATTCCAGCCTTTGGGGCAAACACATTTATAGCCACGTGATGTTGCCTCATCGACACAAGTGCCACCATTTTGGCAAGGATTAACATCGCCATCGCATGAATTGATTTCCGTTTGGCAATCATTGCCACTGAAGCCTGGCGCACACATGCATGTATAGAGACCTTGGCCAGTATTGAAGCAAGTGCCACCATTTAAGCAGGGACGATGATTGGTGCAATAGTTGAGATCTTGATTACAGAAGAGACCGCCCCAACCTTCATTGCAAATGCAATCCCATGGCTTGGTGCAGGTACCATGAACACAGCTAGGATACGGCGCACATTCATCACATAATGGTCCTCGCCAACCCTTTTGACAACTGCAAGTAGAATTAAGAGAAAAATCAAAAAGAAATTAATTAAATGCAAAAAACAAATGTATAAAAATAAATGCTAATTAAACTTAACGATTTGCAGAGTTATCGCTTATCGATCACTGCAAATGATTTGCCAATTGCAAAATGTAAACATTGCCAACTACACATGTTAACATTGCCAACTACACAACACATGTCAACATTGCCAACTACAATAATGTGATATTTAAATTTGATTTATTAATTGTTATTGCCAACTATAACAAATGAAAAGTGAATATCGAATTCAACGCTTATCGATAAAAAGAATTATAAAGAATAATACAAGAAAATTATCTTGTAAATGCAAAGGGCACAGCCAGGCAATAAAACTACAAACGACGCGAATTGCTCATCAATGAAATATGCAAATGCGAATGTGAATGCAAAAAAAGAAGCGCAAAGTGAACGACGTAGACAGAGACAGAGACAGACACGGATGCGGACACAGAGCAATGAATGCTGGACATGAACGGACACGGTTATTGCGCTTGCGGCGCTGGTTTACTTTTGAAGTTTTCAAGAAGAGGAAGAAGAAGTAGTTGAAGAAGAAGAAGAAGACGCAGACGCATCACCTGTTTAGCAAATCGCTCTCTCGCAATTACACACACACACACACACAGACAGAAAGAGTTAAAGAGAGGCAAACACTTAAATCAATATATTTGCAAGCATGTGTGTGTGTGTATATATAATTGCCTGTGTGGGCGCAGCAACGCTTCGCTGAGTTGAGGGCAAAGTAAAAATAAAAAGAAATGAAGAGAAGAAAAAAAATTATTTGCAACAAAAACAAAAAAAACGACAACTTTTGCTTTGGATATTGTGCACTTTTACTGCTCCATCCCCGCAAATGATTTGAAGTGCTTGATGCGATGGCCCCAAGACGAGATGTATGTATGTATGTACATATGCGCTTGACAGCCCAAAGGAGAGAACGCGAGAGACAAATGGAAGGAAAAGGCATGTCAACTTGAAAGTCAAAAAGGAAAGAAAAAAAAAAACGAAAAAAAAATAAAATAAAATAAATGTACAATGAAATGATGCGACGTTGCATTTTCAAGTGTACATATCCGCAGGGAAACACACAAACATCTACAGTGTGTGAGACAGAGAGAGAGACAGTGTAAAACGAGACAATTTTTGCATTTCTCACGATCACAAAATTAATTTATTTAAACGCTGCGCGTTCCACATTGCGTTGCCAATGCGCTCTTCCTATGAAAACACACACACACACACACGCATACATTGAAGTCACAACACGCACATGCACGCACGCGCTCGTCAAAATGCATATTTGATTAATATGCAAAAAAAGAAACAGAAACAGAAAAGAAAACTAAAACAAAAACAAAATCCTTCACCCACAAACTTTCAATTGGCGATAATTCAAAAGCAGGCATTGCTGCTGCTGCTGCTGCACAGTGGGAATAAAAGAGATGGAGCTGATGGCAAAGTAGGCGGACAAGACAAGACAAGTGGTAATTGATATGCGTTCAGTGTGTACACACATACAAGCAGAAATGTCAAAAACGTTGGCGACGCAACACGACGCGACGGTCAACTGACGTATATGTACATATATATATGTGTGTGTATATATGTGTGCGTGCGTATGTTTAGTTACGTTTGTATGCGTGTTTTTGGTGCGCGCTTAGAATTATTAAAATATTCCCACCATTACGTCGCGGCAGAGCCAATGACAGAGGCCACGGCTGCGCAGCACACAAAAAGCACTTTAATTTTCAATGGTTACTGCTGTTGTTGTTGCTTTTGTAGTTGTAGTTGTTGCTTTTGCCTTTTGGCATAGTTGAGCGTAACTTTGCTTGCGGTTTTTTCTACGAACAATCAAATCAATGGTGTCGGCACAGTGTTGCTAGCCTCTATTTATAAAACAAACATTTTATCTCCCCTCACCCCAAAATCACAATCAATAACAACTTTTTTTTTTCAATTGCTTGATGTTGTTGTTGTTGTTATTGTCGACCAACGAAGGCGACGACGATGATGTGTCTAAAAAAAAATGTGTTTTTTGGTTTTTGTGTGCTTTTTGGCACAATTATTGTATACCACAAAATGTTTGATTTCCGTTTGAATGCTGAGGTGGAAACTTAAATATTAAAAAGCATTATTGGCCCAACAGCAATGCATAAATAATGATCAACATCCTGCTAAAAAAAAAACAAAAAAAATCAATGAAAGAAAGAAACTAAAAGAAAAGAAAAAAAAAAACAAAGATCTATCGAAAATGCGTTGCCAATTAGTTATTCAGCATTAGCAAAGTAAGTTGGCAACGCGTCGATTGCCCAAAAAAAAAAAGAAAAAGAGAGCAGAGAGGGCAAGCGTCTGTCTGTGTGATCGTTGGCAACACTAAAATAAATAATGTGAGATTTGAGCTTGAAATTTCATGCAGAAAATATTTGCGAGCGTCGTCAAAAGTGTTGGCTTACACCTTGCTTTGTCATTGTTGTTGTTGCTGTTGCTGTCGCTGTTACTGTTGTTGCCTGCCCTATGAAAAATGTGGGAAAACTTTGTAATTCAATTTCATTTGCAGTGTGCTGCTGTTGCATTTGTGTCTTTATGTATATGTGTGTGTGTGTGTGTATGTGTATTGCTTTTACTTGATTATTTCAGCAAGGCACTCGAATAATAATTGTAATGCAAAACCTCGAGACAATCAAATGACAGCGCCAATGCACTCTTCCACTGTTGCACCAGCAAGCAAGAGCAACAGCAGTAGCAGCAGCAACAAACTACAAGCCAAGCTACAAAAGAATTTCTTGTGGTCGCCACAAAACGTGCACTAAACGATTTTTTGTAAGTATTATTTTCTTTGGCATTTTTTATTTTTTTTTAACATTTTTTTTTTTTTTTTACTATTTGTTTTATTTGTTGCTTGCCCTTTAAAAGCAATGTTGGTAGCTCAAACCAAAAAAAAAAAAAAAGAAGCAATAAGAAAAAAAAAAATAACATTATTTCAAAGGTGTGTCCAATGACAATTGTTGTTGGCGTGTGGGGGTAAAAACCGCAATAACAAAACGTGCAACAAAATAAAACAAAACGAAAAAAAAAAATTTCGCTCTCATCGCTGTAAACAAAGTTTAAGCTTAATTAGCAACATGTTGCTAGGATACATGTTGCTGCGGGTGGTCGAAATTCTATTTGGTATTTGGTATTTAGTATTTAGTATTTTTTTTTTTGTATTTTTTAATGGTATTTACGTATTTAAATACTTACATGCATTGATTGGGCTTATCGCATTGACCATGAACACAACCTTTGGTGCATTTGGCTGTAAAGAAAATTGAAAAAAAAAGCAAAGTAAATTAATAAAAATTTAGAAATTAAATTTAAATAAAATTAATTGATATGTAAATTGAGATGAAAACAAAAGCGAATAGAAAGAGAAATAGAAATGAAAATAGAGAAAAAAATAAAACACTTAAAAAATTCACTTTTTTTGTTGTTTTTTTGTAAATAATAGCAACGAAAAGTGTCACTTTCTCAACACATTTAAAATCACATTTAAAGTGGTCAAAAAAAAAAAAACCTGCGCTCCAGCACCTGTCTCACTTTTCAATAACAACAATAACAGCTACTCCCACACGTTAGCGACACCTTTGCGGCCCACATTGAGATTTAACTTTAAGAAAACAATGAAAATAAACGACAAATAATAATAAAAATAACAAAAACAACAACGAAAAAATTTAAGGCAATTTTTAAGTGGAAAACAAAACTTTCTTTTTCACGCGTCTGAGCAATGAAAACAAAATAACAAAAAAAAATAAAATAAAAATAAAACATCTTCAAAAAAAAAAAGAAACAATAAAAAAAATAGAAACAAAAGAAAGAAGAAAGAAAAAAAACAGTAGACAAAACGTTTTGAAATGAATCATGGCAACGAAATATATATAACGTCAATGACTCTAAAACTGTATGTGGCAGCGATAGCAACAGCGGCTGGCAGTCAGAAAGGGGCAGCAGGAATAACTTGTTTCTAATATGCGCTGCGCTGCGCCGCGGCCCAGGCAAACAGGCAAAAAGGAAACACCACAAAATGAAATAATCCCATGGCCAACGAAGAGTTGCAGCAGCCACAGTCTCAGCAGCAGCAGCAGCAGCAGCAGCATCATCATAAAGCAGCAGAAAAAAAAAAACGCTACAACAAAAACAACAACGACCCGAAAACAGATTCCCAAGCTCCAAAAGGTTCGACGAAAACTTCGATTGTATATTGGGGAGTAAAGACAAAACTAAGAGAGAGAGAGAGAGAGACAGAGAGTGAGAGAGAGAGAGAGGAGAGAGCAAAGAGCTCAAAGAGTTAAAAGAAGAATGTGGCAAACATGTTTTCTTTCGAACTGTTGAAGACCTGGAACTGGGGCTAAGGCAGCTATGTACATTGCTGGGGCTGGGTCTCAGTCTTAGTCTGAGTTTACGCCGCCAAAGTATGAAGAGTTTGTGGCACAGGAAGTAGTGAAGCGCTGGGCAGGCAGGGGGGGGGGAATAGTTACGCCCGCCTGCTCGCACGCCTTGTCGCCTTGCAGAAAGGGTCTAAGATGGAAAAATCGTGAACATTGCGAAGAACAGCAACAACAACAAAGTAAAGAGTCTTCTCTTGAAACTGGCCAGCAACAGCAACAGCAGCAGCCTCGAAAGCAACAGCAACAGCAGCTCCTCCTTTTGGAGGCTATACTATCTGCCCAGCACTGTTTGGCGATTTCATTCAATATGCTGGAAAATTGCCTAGAAAATCACTAAAACGTGTTCTCGCTCTTCCATCTCTCTCGCTCTCGCTCTCTCTCTCTCTCTCTTGCGCTTTTAATTCTCCCGCACGCAGTTAAAAAAAAAATATATATATATAAGCCGTAATATTGGCAATTGGCAATGATTTTTATTACATAGACTGCAAAGTAGTAGAAGAAGAAGAAGAAAAAAAAGCAGAGCAGAAGCAAAAGCAGAGCGCCAAGAGCTGTAAGCAGCGCATAAAGCTTAACTTGAAATTGCATAGACTGAAAGTGAGTTTGTTGTTGTTGTTGTTGTTGCTATTGTTGCTATTGCTGCTGTTGTTGCATTGTTAGCTAGTAGCCAAAGTCTTAAGGATCATTTCATTGCCCATCGTCATCGTCGTCGTCGTGTCTTTACATTCTTCATTTTTTTTCTTTCTTTTTTCCTACGTTCGTTCACACGCCCGCAAGGCGCTGAGCGCTAGGCGCATGACGTAAAATGTTAAAATGTATATCTCATAGATTTAGAAGCTAAAACAACAACAACGCCAAAAAAAAAATAAATGATTATGCGCTCTGCCAGCTTCAAGAAAAATACAAAAAAAAAAAAATTGTTACTTTACTTTCACTTGAAATGCTTAAAGGCGACTACAATAAAAAAAAAAACAAGTAGAAAATTAACAACTTTTCATATACATAAAATGTTGCAAGTTTTGTATTTGCAATAACAACAACAGTAAGAAAAAAAATATGTAGACATTTTTTGTAGTATCTTCAAGATACACAAATGCAATTGCAGCTGTGTTTCATTCATAAAAAAAAGGAAAGAAAAAAAAATCAACAGCAAGTTTTAGGTGTAATTTTTGCACATTTCCTTGAAAATTAAAATGCACACGCAACACACACACACACAGACACGACACACACATACACATGCTATACGCGTATTGCAGCATTTATTCATTCATATCAAAAATAAAGCTAAAAACTTCGAAAACCTTTTGGTCTGAATTTAATAAGCAGCCGCAGCCGCAGCAGAGCAGCAGCAGCAAAATTTTACTTCCACATCAGCAACTTCTTATTTTTTTTTGCAGCCGCACGTTTTAGCTTTTTATTTTTGCCTGTTGGAAAATAATTTTCGCATATGTGTGACGGTGTGTGTGTGAGACTGTGTGTGTGTGTGTGTGTGTGTGTTTGCCTTAATTTAAGCTCATTTTTGCGCATTTAACTTGAAAATAAACTATAGCCCCAAAAGAGCGGAAGAGGCAGCTGCTGCTGCTGTGGCAAGTTGTTCAACCGGACAGCAGCAGAAGGACACAAAAATTATGTGGCCGAAAATGCAGAAAGCAAAGAAAAAAAGAAGAGCTGGCAGTGGCAGTGGCTGTGGCAGCGATCGCAACGTGTTTTTGGGCAGACATTTAAGGTGTAATCAGCCGTAGCAGCAGCCGCAGTCGCAGTCGCAGTCGCTCTTTGCAGTCCTAAAGGAAGTACATATCGCTCTCTCTCTCGCACACACACACTCTCTCTCGTTCTCTTGCTCTGTGTTTATTTCGTCCTCAGCAATGTGCGGCATGCAGACGACGACGACAACAACGCAACGCAAGAAGCTGACGAAGAAGCAGAGCAAACGAAAGATACTCGAAAAAAAAAACGACAATGATGTCGAGGAGACAGACGGTACGTCATGATGATCAAGAAGCTGCTGCTGTTGCTTGTGTCTACATACATGCGTATGTGTGTGTGTGTGTGTGTCCACACCACACCTTGGTATATGGAACCTGGAACCAAAGCGCTTGCACTTGGCGTGGGAAGATTTTTCGTAACTCTACAGCAGCATATCGTCAGTTTTGTGCTCTGATTCACTGTCTCTCTCTCTCTCTCGCTCTCTCTCTTTCTGTAGCTGCTGCTGCATAGGTAGCTTTTTTTTTATGCTACCTACTAAAAAAAAGGGTCTGTGCGCGTGTTGTTATTATTGTTATTGTTTTTTGTTTGTTTGTTTGTTGTTGTTGTCTGTTGCTGCTGCCACAGTGTTTGAGTTTTTCTACAGTTCGTTATGACGCTTTTGTTATTGTTGTTGCGCTTGCGCTTGCGCTTGTTTGTTCTGCCCCATGCCAAATGACAAATGATTTTTTAACCCTCACCACCCCCCGCCCCACCAACACACATACACACACACACACACGCACACACATGTATTTACATATTCAAAAATCGCTTAAAAAAATTTTTTTTTCATTGATTTTTAATTTATTTTTGTTGTTTTTATTTCGATTTTTTCTGCTGCTGTTGTTGTTGTTGTTGTTGCTGTTGTCCACTTGGAAATTGAAGTAAGTAAGAAAATAAAAAAATATATATGTAAAATTTCGTCAAATCATCATCATCGGACTCTCTTTCTTTCTACAATATATAATTATAATTTTAATTCGTTAGCAGTTCCTTGTCTTCTAACTCTATATCTATATCTATCTCTTTCTTTGTCTTTATATATACATATATATAGTATATGTCTATCTCTTTCACACACACTCAAAGCATTTTTGTATTTTCCTTGATTTTGTGTACAATCATCACATTTGATTTGACAGGCAAGTGATTTTCAATAATAATGAGAGTTGCGCCGTGAAGTGCGCAAACGACGCGGCACTTGACACAACAGCAGCAACAACTAACATGGCCAAGAGAGTTTCGGCGAAAAAAAAGGAATGTAAACAAAAAAAAAAAAAATTTTGTTGGCAAGTTAAGAGAATGGAGAATGGAACTTCAAGTATTTTTTTTTATATGTAGAATTGTATGAGCAATAATAACAGTGAAGCAACGCTATGATGCACTATATAGATATAGATATATAGATATAGATATAGATATAGATATAGATATAGATATAGATATAGATATAGATATAGATATAGATATAGATATAGATATAGATATAGATATAGATATAGATATAGATATAGATATAGATATAGATATAGATATAGATATAGATATAGATATAGATATAGATATAGATATAGATATAGATATAGATATAGATATAGATATAGATATAGATATAGATATAGATATAGATATAGATATAGATATAGATATAGATATAGATATAGATATAGATATAGATATAGATATAGATATAGATATAGATATAGATATAGATATAGATATATATATAGATATAGATATAGATATAGATATAGATATAGATATAGATATAGATATAGATATAGATATAGATATAGATATAGATATAGATATAGATATAGATATAGATATAGATATAGATATAGATATAGATATAGATATAGATATAGATATAGATATAGATATAGATATAGATATAGATATAGATATAGATATAGATATAGATATAGATATAGATATAGATATAGATATAGATATAGATATAGATATAGATATAGATATAGATATAGATATAGATATAGATATAGATATAGATATAGATATAGATATAGATATAGATATAGATATAGATATAGATATAGATATAGATATAGATATAGATATAGATATAGATATAGATATAGATATAGATATAGATATAGATATAGATATAGATATAGATATAGATATAGATATAGATATAGATATAGATATAGATATAGATATAGATATAGATATAGATATAGATATAGATATAGATATAGATATAGATATAGATATAGATATAGATATAGATATAGATATAGATATAGATATAGATATAGATATAGATATAGATATAGATATAGATATAGATATAGATATAGATACAGATATAGATCTCAGAGATATAGATATAGATATAGATATAGGTCTCAGAAATATAGATATAGTTATAGATATAGATCTCAGATATAGTTATAGATCTCGGAGATATAGATATAGATACAGTTGTAGACATAGATATAGATACATATGCTATATATTTTTATATCTATTTTATATCTGTTTATTATTAATATTCTCTTAATTTTATTAGCTTTTTTTCTAGCTTTTTTTTCTAGCTTTTTTTCTAGCTTTTTTTTCTAGCTACTTACGTTTCTCACAGTATGTGCCTTGCCAGCCAGTTAAGCATATAATTTCACCAGTCTCTGAGCATGTATAGTGACCAAATTGATCATCACGTGGCCGACATAGATTTGCACAGCCAGTGCCATAATAATGTGGATCACATGTAACACGAAAATCATATTCAAGCCATGTATATTGTGATTCAGATTTATTTGTTTTCCATTCTGATGAAACCTCTAAAACTTGTTGCACCGACAGTCGTTGTATGAGCAGATCTATAAATTTAAAAGAAAAAACAATTTTTAATTAATAAATTATGCTTGAATTAATTTGTAAATAATAATAATAAAATAATAAAAATAATTATAGAAATAAATAAATATAAAAATATAAATATAAAATTTAAATATAAAAATATAAGCTGCAAATTTCAAATTCAAATAAAAATAAAATAAAAATTCAAATTCCAAAATCGCAAAGCTAAAGTTAAATGCAGCAAGTCAAGTGCCGTGCAGTTGAGTTAAAGGTATGCGGCATAAGAAAAAAAAAAAAAAAAAATCTAGCAGCGGGGCAAGGAGCGGAAAAGTAGTGTATGAAGAGGGAGGGGGGATGGGGGAGGAGTGTAAGGGTAAGTTACTTGGTATTTGGCAGTGTGCTGTGCGCGCTGTGCAAAGCGGGCGGCAACTGGCAATTGGCAACAGGCAGGCAGGCTGCCACTCAGACAAATAGACAGGCAGACAGACAGACAGACAGACAATCAGCCATGCAGCACACAAAAAAATAACAACAACAACAACTGAGAGTCGTACGTCGACGTCGACAGTTGCAGTTTTCAGCTGTTCGGCAAAGCTTAAGCGGGGACCGGTCTTTGTTTTTTTTTTTTTTTTTGAGAAACTATTGGCGATGGCAACTTGTTTGTGTCTGTGTCTGCTGCAACTTGTATCTGTCTCTCTCTCTTTCTCTCTCTCTCGCACTCTTTTACTCTCTATGTATTTGTGAGTCTCGCATATAGCCACATTATGCCATGGTCTATAAAGTAAATTGCAGGTGCATGACTATTCGAATTGCATGCAGCATGAAGGCAAGTTGAAAAAAAACTTGAAGCACTGTGCAGCAACTTGTTGTTGCTGCTGCTGTTGATGTTGTTGTTGTTGTTGTTGTTTAGTTTTGCATTTAGCTGAAATAACAAAACTAAAGACAGCAACTAATACTAGTAATAATAATAATAATAATAATAATAATAATAATAATAATAATAATAATAATAATAAACAAATAAAAGAAGCTAAAAGCAAAAGCTTCATAAATCTCTTTCAATGCCCAAAAAGCGTTAATATTATTTGCAGAGATTTTTTTATTTTTTTTTTAAGTAAGTTGGCCAAGAATCAAGTGTAAGCTGAGTAAGTGAAAGTGAGAGCTAGATATAGAGCTGCTACTGCAGCAAGAGCTAGAAAGATTTTGAGGAGCAACAAGATTTTGTAGAGCAAGCAAAAAAAAAAAAAAAAATAGAAAAAAAAATTAAATAAAAATAATAAAAAAAAATGTAAAAAAAAATAAATTGTCAATAAAATTTGCGCATATTGGTCAAAAAAAAATTGACAAGCGCACCAACTGGTTGCACAAATGTCAAGATATATATATATATCTTGCCATATGCTATATATATATCCATAGCTAAATCCATAATCTATAGCCGAAAAAAAAAAATTGAAAATGTTCAATTAATTAATTATAAAATAAAAATATGTATTACAACAACAACAACAACAGCAGCAGCAGCAGCAGCAGCAGCAGCAACAACAACAATAACAATAACTAAATTCTTAGCCAGTTGCAAGTTGTATATGTTTGTGCCACCTGACGTGGCAACATGCTCAAAAATGCTTAATGCAAAGCTTGAGTCCAAAAATAAAAAAACCTCAGCTAAGAATTGAATTATGTTTCTCTGTGTGTGTTTGTGTTTATTTATTTGTATTTTTTTTTATTATTTACATTTGCAACACACAGACACACACATGCACACATGCACAGACATTTGGATATGTGGCATGACAGGTTATTAGGCGATGTATGCAACATACCGGCAACGCTTCAAGCGAGACGCACAATTTGACTGCAGCTATTTTATTTTTTTTTTATTTTTATTATATTTTTTTTTTTTTTTTTTTTTGGGTTCCAGTTTGGCCAGTTACATGCATGTGTATGTGTGTGTGTGTGCAAAATAAATAGAAAAAAAAATAAATAAATGTGTGCAAAAATATTTCTGCGCAAATATTTACGCAAAACTGCAAACCAACATTTTTATTTTTATTTTATTTATTTATTTTTTTTAATTATCTATGAAAAAGTATTTAAAAAAATAAAAATAAAAAATAATATTTTTATTTTGTGACAAAGTGAAAAGTTGCGTGTGACAACTTTCGCAATAAATGCAACATGATTAGAT
Organism: Zaprionus obscuricornis; assembly: GCA_037044475.1. Taxonomy (NCBI): domain Eukaryota; kingdom Metazoa; phylum Arthropoda; class Insecta; order Diptera; family Drosophilidae; genus Zaprionus; species Zaprionus obscuricornis. The sequence goes on along the minus strand of JBAMBR010005588.1, from coordinate 25,499 downwards.
TAATTGCTGCTGCTGCTGCTACAAGTGCATTTAACTTGGCAAATTTCATAAATGTTCCGCTTGTAAAAATTTCCCCAACTGTGGAAAATAAATTTCTATAAAAAGGGAAATTTTCATTTATGCCAAGCAAATTAGAAGTTGCATGAAAATTTTCTTATTGCTAAAAGGAAATTGTTGCTAAAAAAAATGAAGGGAAATTTATTGTCACACGGAATGAGAAATTTGTATGGCAAACAAATTTGCAACAAAGAAAAAAAAAAAAAAACAAGGAATTTCTTAAACTTGACAGAAGACACTTGGAGTTTGAGGTAGATGTAGGGGTTGGGGTTGGAGTTTGGAAGCAACAGCAACAACAACAACTGCAAATATTTAGTCGCAGTTGCAGACAACGTTGCGCTGACTTCTACTAAAGGAATTTATAAAAAAAAAAAAAAAAAAAAAAATACCATTTTATCAAGACACACGACGCAGAAAGCAGGCAACAAACAACAACGACGGCGGCAACAAGTTTTGTATACATATTATATATTTCTGTGGCACATAAACTGCTGGAGAGTTGCCTTTGGAGTTTTGCTGCTTAACAGCGACACTGTTGCTGGGCTGCTGCTGCTGGCTGGCTGACTGGCTGCTTGATCCAATGAGTTAAAATTAAAAGATAAGCATTTTAACAACATCGCAAGCAGCAACAACAACAAGAACAACGTGCAACTAACAACTTTGGCATTGGCAGAGATTAATTGGTAGGTAGGGATAGGTGAAGAAAATACAAAACCAAAAAGAAAAAGAAGACTGAGAGAAGACTAAGATGAGCGAAAAAAAGAAAAAAAAATCTTAAGAGCATGAGTTGAAAGATTTCAACGCATCAAGCAGCAGCAGCAGCAGCAGCGGCAGCAATAAGAATAAGAATCACCTTGCACGAAAGATTTGGCCAAGGCAAAGGCGAAGGCGACTTACGGTCAAGCTGCATATTCCTGAGGCGCAGACACACACACACACACAGAGAGAGAGAGAGAGAGAGAGAGAGACTTAGTTGGGGCATGCTGCTTGTGGCCTCTTGCCGAAAGGCAAAACTTGCACAAAAGGTCGCAAACAGTTGTTATGCTCGAGCGAGAGAGAAGGGTAGAGAGTGCGGAAGACTATGGCAGGTTTTCTTATATATCTCCCTCTCGCTCTCGCGTATTTGTCTTATTCCTTTTGAACCTTTTTATTCCTTCTTTTTTTTTTGTATGTAATTTATGTTAAATGTATAAAAAAAAAATCAACAACAACAACAAAGAGCTGCTAAAACTTGTTGAATGCAACAGGCGTAAACTTGCTATGCAGCTTCAAGTATGCGGGAGATCGTACAACAACAACAACATCAACAACAACAATAGTTGCAATGCTTCTTCTTCTTCTTTTAAATAATGAAATTAATCCTTGACAAGCAAGCAGCGACGACGACGACGGCAGCGGCGGCGACTGCAATTGCTAGTCTGCAACTTTGAGACTTAAAAATTGAAATTGCAAAAGTGCAACGATGAGACGCTGCAGACACAAGTGTGTGTGTGTGTGTGTGTGTGTGTGTAGAGAAAATGCGGCAAGTGGGGCACATAAAGAGTTGTCGATAAAGATCTATTAGCTGCAAGACAAGTCGCAAAAGTCTTCAAGTCTCCAAGATTCTCTATGAGCGTCTCTTATACATTTTCAAAATTAGTTAAAGTTGCTCTTGCTATCTCACTCTTCCTCTCTCTCTGTCTCTGTCTGTCTGCACAGCGTGTTGCCTTAAAAGCAAAACTAAACAATTAAAATTCCTTTAAGGACTAGGCCAAGCTATAAATAGACAAAAAGATTTAGAAGTAGAAGAGAGACGGCAGCGCAGACAGAGACAGAAGACAGAAGATAGAAAAATGTTGAGTGAGAACCTGATATTTTTTTTTCTTTCTTTCGTTTATGAAAATATCTTTGAGAAAGTGCAGGTAAATTCCAAAGAAAAAAGAAAAGGAAAAACCTTTTGCAGGTAGCTCTACGCAACAACAAAAAAATGTGTGGGAAAATTTGTTGCTTTAATCAAAAAAAAAAAATAATAATAAAAACTGCTTTTAATTATATCGAAAAGAAAAAATAAAAATAAAAATCGATCGATAATGTCCTTGAAGAATAATCTCGTAGACCACACAGATATTTTTTTTGTGTGGTCGTGTTTTCTTATCGACAATCAATGCAGCAGCAGCAGCAGCAGCAGCATTACAATCAGTTAAAATCATCATGTTGCATTGTTTTAAGATGAATTACATGCAACATACGGTTGTCTACATTGTTTGGCAAACGATGGCAACACGATCGTTAAATTCCACAGAGTGAAATAATTGAAAGAAATCCTTTTTGTCTATAGTCTACAAAAAAGTTCGTGATAAAACAGACAGAAACCTAAAACAAAGACAGACGCGCAAGCCAAGCGGCAGTGTATGGCAGGCAAGGGGCATGGTGAGGCAGTGGCAAGTTAAGGTAAATGAAACGACGGGATGACGGTACAACCTCAGCACACTTCCGTTTGCTCAGAGCACAGACAGACAACAAAAGGCGACAAGTTTTTTTTTTTCTCTCTTCGCATTTTGCGGTGGTTTATCCCTGATCCCTATAAAAAATAAAGGGGGAATGTTATTTAAAACCACTCAATGTGCCGGAAATCTTATACAGACACACAGAGAGAGAGAGAGAGACAGAGAGAGAGAGAGAAACTTTAGTTAGTTGCTCTAACTGTGCAACTAGAAATTTGAGTTGCTTTTCATATCAGGTGACGATCCTTTGATCCCCAAAAAATAAAAAAAAAAAATAATAATTTTGCTGTGTTAACTTTACGATCAGCAGGAAGTGTTCAATATTAAATTTTTCATTTTTTTTTTTGCATAAATTATTAAGGAAATAAAGTATATGAAGGCTGTAAGGATATATTCAATATTTTTTTTTTTTTTTACTTACTGTTTGTACGCGCATTTGCACTATTATTTGTATCGTGCCAAGCCTCAACGATCAGTGTAAATGTGCCCTGAAAATATAGAAAGAGAAAAAAAAGAAAGTTAATCAATTGTACAACAATTTATAATCAAAAGTTGTAATAGAAATAGAAGTAGAAAAAAAAAAACAAAATTAAATGGAAAACTTATCAAAAACGGGAAATGAATAGTTTAAAAAAAAAATTATTGGGGGATTTATATAGATAAGATCGTCAAGTTTAAAGCTAATGGCTTGAAAGCTCTTACAAATCAACTTGAGCTTAGCTACTGCTGCAACTCTTGCCTCTCTTGCTTGCTTGCCTTGCCACACAGCCCACATTATGCTCATTATAAAGAGATTATGACAGCATAAACATGAAACATGCTTGAGGATGAGAGACGCCTACATGCCATCAACAAAATTGAGCAGGCCAATACACAAGTGTGTAGTGTGTGCAAGAGAGAGAGAAAGAGAGAGTGCTAGTCTAATGCAGACCAGGTATTTGTGAATAACATAGACTGAGAGAGAGAGATATGCGTGTGCATTTTCGTATTTGTAATGCAAATGAACAGTTAAAACTTGCAACTGGCAAACTTGCAACTCGCCCTCAATTCACACTTGATTACAAATGCAACAAACAGCAGCTAGCAGCCAGCAGCTAGAGCAACTTGCTTAACTGGACAACAGCGGGGCGTGGCGACGTGACTGAATGAATGAAAAAAAAAAAAAAAAAACAAATGAAAAACCGGCAGAGATGACACAAAAATCCAGCAACGTATCGAAATGCATATGCGTATGGCAACTAGACTGCAGAGGTGGCTAAAATATACACAAATACATAGACAGACAGGCAGACAGAGACAGACAGAGACAAACATAGACAGACAGATAGACAGAAGACATAGATAGACAGACTTATGCATAGTTGGGCGTTTTGATTGCGACGACGCTCTCGTTGCATGTAAATTACTAATATTACTAATATTATTTTTATTTTTTATTATTTTTATTATTATTATTATTATTTTATTTATTTTTTTTCATTTTTTCTTGTCGACAAAACTTTCATTTCGTCTCTCTGTCTGTCTGTCTATTTGTCTGTCTGTGTGTGGGCGGTTGAAAAGATGTAGAATTAATTTAGTTGATAAGCTCGTTTTGCCGATTTGTTGATTGCATAACTTTAAATCAGCTTTTGCTTATTGTTGTTGTTATTATTGTTGTTGTTTTCGTTTAGTGCATTTGGTGTGGCCAGACATTGAAAATTGCATTGGCAAAAAAATAAACATAAAAATAATGATGGGCACGACAGGAAACAAATCAGACATTGATCATCATCACCAACAGCAGCAGCAGCAGCAGCAGCAGCTTAAACAATGCAAACAATATAAATTGCAGAATCGAAATGAAATTGAAATAAAATTGATAAAAATAAAAACAAAAACAATAACAATAAAAAAGAAATTTTTATTGTAGTAAAATTGTTAAAAAGAAAGAAATTTAAATAAAATGAAAAAAAGAAATACAATTGTAAAAAAATCAAAAATTGAAATAAAATTAAAAAAAAATTAATTTAAATAAAATTGTTAAAAAAAAACAAACAAAAATGAAATAAAAATTGAAATAAGATTTAAAAAAAAATGAAATAAATTTAAAAAAAAAATTAAATAAAATTGTTTAAATAAAAATTTAAATAAAATTGTTAAAAAAATAACAAAAAAATAAAATGGAAATTTAAAATTTAGAAAAAAAAGAAATTGAAATAAAATTAAAAAAAAATATTAAATAAAATTAAAAAAAAAAAATTAAATAAATTGTTTGAAAAAAAATAACAAAAAAAGAAAAAATAAAATGGAAATTGAAATAAAATTGATACAAAAAAATAAAAATTTAAATAAAATTATTAAAGAGAAATGAAAAAAAAAAATTAAATTATTTTTTGTACTATTTTGTCATAGAGCGAAAAATATGAAATGTGAATTCTAGCACAAAAAAAAAACGAAGCAGTAAAAGAAGAAAATGCATGATGAGCTATGATAAAGACAAGAAAAATGCACATAAAATAAACATATAGCAAAGAAATATATATATACATATATATATATATATAGATATATATGTGCATATATAATATATATAGCATCAATATATGCAGCAGAAGCTCCAAAAATAAATGAACGACATATACAAAGATATAGATAGAAAGAGAGCAAGGGAGAGAGAGAGAGCGAGGGAGAGATAATGAGTGCGAGTCTTATGTCTGTATATCGCGTGCAATGGCGCTGTATATCAACGTCAATATCTGCAGCAGCAGCAACAGCAGCAGCAGCGCATAGGGTGAAGTGCATGCCAAATGTATAGGGCGAATGCAAGAGTAGGAGTGGCAGCCACGTAGCTGGCGACAAGACAAGCGACATGACAGCGGCAGACAAGGAGTGCGAAGGTAACAGAGAGAGAGGGAGAGTAAATGAGACAGAGGCAACAGTTAGACAGACAGACAGAGAGAGAGAGATCGACAGACAAAGAGACAAACAGACAGACAGACAGAGAGACACAAGTAACAAAGTTCAATACAGACAAACGTTGAGGCGCGTCAATGTTGTTGCTGCTGTTGCCGCTGTTGCAGTTTCATCTATTTTTAGGCGCAGCAGCTAAAGTGCGCTGCAGTTGAAGGCGGCTGTTGTCTAGGGCGTAGCACAGGGCCAACTTTACTTCCACTACCACCAACTCCGCTGCCTTCTCCTCCGCACGCTATGCTATCTCTTGCATTATCCCAACTCTAATATAGCAGCTAGCTTCTGCTGGCGTGTCGTTCGTCATGTTGTTGCCAGTGTGGCATGCATGCTCGTGCCCCAGCCCCTGTTCCTGTCCCTGTCTGTGTATGCGTTTATCCCGTGCCTCATTTTAATTAAGTGCAACATTAAATTAGTTAAATGCTAGCAGTTCTAGTTGCTAGTCGTAACTTTGCTAAACTATAATTAAATTTTTGACCTAGAAAATTTTTTACTTTACTTTTGCAAAATCAATGAAAAAAAAAATCTTCTTAAAGATCAATTTACTATATATATGTATATATATATATATATATATATAAAGCTATAAATAGTTGTAATTTTTTTTATATATATTTTTTTTTTTTTTGTATTTTTAGCTAAAAAAAAAATTTATTTGACTTTTTGCTTGCTTTTTGGCACGTGCGGTTTTTGCTTTTTGCCTTTTTCCTATTTTTCTTTTTCTTTTTTTTTTGCTTTTTGTTTTCTTTGCCTTTGGAAAAAATGTTGTTTGTAAATTGTAAATTTTGTGCATTTTGCATACAACATATATTTTTTTTTTGTTGTTTTTTTTCCGCTTCTGTTTCTGCTTTTCACTTGGCCCGCAACATTTACACATTTCACGTGCCAACATCATTTGTTTTTGCCTGCCATTACCTGCCGCTGCAACTGCCTCACAGTGGCACAGCTCAGCTCATCGCATTGTCTTCTTATCTGACCACCGGCAGGCAGGCATTAAGCATGTGTTGCTGGCGAGGGGGGGGGAGGGGTGTGGTGTTGTGCTAGCTCTGGTAGCAGATCGGCCTAGCATGACTTTGCCACTTTAAGCGACACGTATGTATGCATGCATATGTGTGTAATGATAATAATGGTGACGTTGCACATGCGCAGAGCACAGCAGAACAATTAGGAAGTAAAGTGTGCAAACTAAGAGAGAGAGAGAGAGAGAGAGTGAAAGAGATAGCCATAGTATGGCAGAGTAAAGCCACCCCTTAAGTAAGCCGCACACGCTGCGGGCAGCCGCTTTACAGCAACACGAAAGAAAGGAAAACAAAAACAACAACAACAACAACAACAATAAAAAATATAAAATAAAATACGTTACAAAATGCAAGCGGGTTGCAGCTTGAGTAACTTTACTTTATTTTACTTTACAAGCGGCACACAAGGTAAAAATTAAGAGCGTGCAGCATTAGTGGCATGTGGGGTGAGGCATATAGCATATAGCATATAGTGTGTGTGTGTGTGTGTGAGGCGCTGCACAACGTAATAATTAAGAAATGCATGTGGCATGCCACATCTACCAAAAAAAAAAAAAATAATAATATATATTTCTTAGCCACTGGAGCATAAAAGGCGCAGCAGCAGCAACAAGGCCTTAAAGAATTCTTCTGCCTCTGCTGCTGTTGGTTGCACACAGAAAACTATTTTCAAATTTCAACAATTTATTAAGCAAACACGTGCTTAAAGTGTGAGAGAGAGAGAGAGACAGAGAGAGACGGCAGCAAGCACAGACAATTTTTTGTTTGTAGACTTGAAAAACAAAAAAAAAAATGTTATGCAAAAAGTCAAAGTAAAAATAACTGCAAGTAGAAGAAGAAGAAGAGAAAAAAAAGTAACGTTCGATTTAATGTGGCAACAGCAGCAGCAGCAGCAGGGGTTGATACTGACTGCTGCTGACTGCTTGCTGCTGCTGCTGCTGCTGACTGCGCTATAACCTTGTGTAAGCGTTGCCCGTTAAACGGGAATCAAGGAAACGGCAACAACAACAACAACAACAACAGCAGCAAGGGCAGCGCCCGTGTATATAACGTTCAGCGAGCTGGAAATTGTCGCTATGCGCGCGCGCGCTCGTTGCTTTTACTGCTGCTGCTTGCTGCTTGCAGCGCTGTATGCGCACGCGCATATATTTGAGGCGCACTTTAATAGTCGACAGATGTTTGTGGCAGCAACCCTTGACAAGGACACGCAATGTTACGGCAGAGTGTCTACGGGCGGAAATAAGCAGCAAAGACAGACAGACACTATCTCTCTCTCTCTCTCTCTCACACACACATATGCTCTGACTGTCTCCCTCATGTGTGCTATAAAAAGCAAACAAAGAAAATTAGCAAAAAAAAAGAAAAAAATTGCCGCACGCGCGCTTGCAGAGATAACTGCAACTGCAACTGCAACTGCAGTAAATGAGGCGCAAGATAAGAGGAAAATTGAAGACAGAGGGAAATAAATACACTTGACACTTGACTCATGCAAAATAATAAAAAAAAAAAAAAAAAATCTTTTCAGAGGGAGGTTTACTTAGTCTAAATATAGAAAAAAAAAATGCTAGCGCTACTACAACAAAGTTTTGTTGTACATAAAAAACAAAAACAAAAAAAAGAAGGAAAATTTCTTTTCATTTGAATTTTATTTTATTTTATTTTTTATGGCAAACTATATTTTTTTTTTTTTATAGTTTCTTATTTTTTTTTACTTACCGGCCATGCAAAATTGAAGGCAAATTGTATGGGATTCGTAAAGGCTTTGTTTTGATAGCTTTGTGCATCAGTTAAATTGAATGAATTTTCACCAAGTATTGGCGTTACAACATCACCATATGTACATTGTGATGTTGTATCAATTGTTGCCTGATAATGTTTTAAACAGACACGAAATCTCGTCTTGCATGTGCCAATGCATTTGCCAGTTATTGTATCTGTTTGTCCGCTACAGCAATGTCCTTCATTATCACGTCCATGCTCATTGCTAAAATATTTTAAACGCAATTCAAAATTGCCGGAACTGTGAACCTGTAAATTTGAGAGACAAAAAGAGAAAGAGATATTAATTTTATAATGAAATTAAAAAACAATAAAAAAATATATAAATATTAAAGTATGTAAAATGTAAAGAATGCAATGCGCCAAAAGAAAAAAAAAAAGAATCATCAGCAGGCAAGCAGCAGGAGCAGCAGCAGCAGCAACACATGACAATAAATCTTTCACTATGGAATTTAAACGAAAAGGAGAAAAAAAAAACATGAGTGGAATTTAAGCAAATACCAAATAACGAGTAGCAATTGCCTGCAGCTTTGCAACAGCAGCAGCAGCAGCAGCATAAAGAGACCCATGCAAAGGACAAAAAAAAAAAAAAAGCTTATAAAATATTTGTAAAAATTAAAAAGCAAAGCAACAGCAGCAACAACAAAAAGAAAAATACACAGCAAGCGGTCTGCTTTTTGTTTTCAATTTTCAAACTCTTAAAAATCAAGACACAATTTTTATTTTTATTTTTATTTTTTTTTTAATTCATCGTAAAAATTTGCATATTTTGCTAAGCAAAATCTTGATAATTTTGCCAATATAAATTTCTTAATTAATTTCTTTTCACATTTTATGACGCTGATGTGTGTTGAGGTGTGAAGATAATAAAATTGGGTCAAAATCAACTATAAAAAAAAAAAAAAAACAAAATGCAAATATAAAGATTTTTGCATTAATTTTCCTTTATTTTTATTTTATTTTTTTTTTGTGAAATTTCTCTCATGGGGAAATAGTTTAGGCTTATGTTTGATTTTATTGATAAATAGGGAAAATTTTATAGTTTGTTACCATTATTATTGTTGTTGTTGCCGTTGTTGTTGTTGCGTCAAGTGTCTATATGAAATTTAGCTGGATCACTTGAGAATAAAATATATAAGTGTATAATAATTATGACTTCACAGATGGCCATAAATGGGGCGCAGACAAACCACAAAAAAAGCAGCAGCAACAGCAGCAGCAGTAACAAGAAGAAGAAGAAGAAGAAGGCAATGCCCAAAAATAGTTGCGCTAAAGTTATTGCTCTGATTGCGTCTGAACGTTTTCTATAACTGTTCGGCAATTAACATTTTAACAACAACAACAAGAACAACAGCAACAGCAATAACAACAAGTGAAGCTTGTTAAAATGACAATTTAATTGTTAACAAAGACATGAGGCTGAAGCAGAAGCTGAGGCTGAGCAACAGCAAGAGCAGAGCAACACATAAAACAGACCAAAAAAAAAAAAGAAAGACAGAAAAAAGTCAAGTTTGTTGTTGTTGTTGCTGCTCCACATGTGGTTTGGCTTGTGAAGCTTTTATTGTTTATTATTGTTGTTGTTGTTGCTGTTGGTTTACTTCAACTCTTTGTACTCTGAACATGAGTGTTTAATTGCTCAATTAAGCAGCAGCAGCAGCAGAAGTGCGTCTGCCAGCTCGTCTCCTCACTAAACTCTAGCTGATGCTGTATAAGCAATGTTTGAACCACTCCTCGCCCCCTCCCATCACTTTGCCTATGTTCTTCACTCTCAAAGCACAGGTGTAATTCGTTTTGGGTCGACCCTAAGAAATAAAGCGTGGCTGGCACACAAACAGACAGACACAATGCGCACACAATGTGATAATAATAATAATAATACTATAAAAAAAAACTAGCAAAGTCTAGCAAGAGAAAGAGAGAGAGAGGGAGAAAAGGCAAGAGAAGAAAATAAAGTGTAGCAAAGCTGCTTAACTAACATTTAATGGGCGGCCTAGAGCAATTGAGCTTGGCGCTAACATTTATCGGACTTCTTTGTAATTGACTAAGCATTAAATTGTAGCAGGTAAAATCAGAAAGAAAAAAATACAAATACAAATATAAAAAGCTATATACATATACTATATTGACAACGATAAGATAATGCGCTATCATAAAAAAAGAAAAAAAAATTATTGATGCTTTTTAGTATAATTGCAATTTGCAAATCTAGTTCATAAATAATACTGAGAGAGAAAAAAAAAACAATAACAAAAAAGCAAAGCTGAAATGCAAACACTTCATAAAAATTGTACAAATCAAATAAATAAACATAAAGTCTAAAGCAAAAAATAAAAATATATATACGAAAAACTCGCCCAAGCTACACGCAAAATGAACGAAAGACTTAAGCAACGAACGCGGCACAAACAAATGCAACAGCAGCAACCGTAGCAGCAGCAGCAGCAGGCGCAGTCAACGCTGCTGCGCTACGTACAACAAAACGTGTATTAATAAGCAGCAGGCCAACAGATGAAAATAAAACAGAAAAAAAAAAATAGAAATAAATATATATATAAAAAAAAAAAACGAAAAACAAAAACAAAACGGACGCAAAAGAGCAGCATAAAAAGAAGCAACAGCAGCAGCTACAGCAACGGCAGCAGCGACGCCAACGACTACGACTACGACGACGACAACGGCAACAGGCAGGCAAAAGAAAAACGTTGAAAAAAAAAAAAAAAAACGTACAAGTAAAACCGAATTGTTTCCCACGGCATACGATTTTGCCGGTCAACATTGATGGTTAAAACGAACAAACGAATGAGCGAGCGAGAAAGAGAGAGAGCGCGCAAAAGAGAGAGAGTGAGCAAACAAATAAACGAACGAACGAACGTACGAACGAACAGAGCGACAAAGTGACAGACCGACATATAGTCGGAGGCGCAGCAAAAGGTGTAAGCAACAAATACAAACGCCAGGTGAAGAAGCGGCCAGCAGCAGAAGCAGCCAGCAGAAGCAGCGGCAGTGACAGCAGCAGCAGCAGCAGCAGTGCATGCAGGCAGAGACAGCCATATTTGAAAAGAGCGTGAACGACAGAGAGAGAGAGAGAAAGAGAGAGTACGATTGCTAAGGCCGCTCTCAGAGAGCAAAAGCCCCATAGGCTATAACAGTTTAGCGTTTGTTGTTGTTGTTGTTGTCAGCTGGTGTTTGGAGCTGAACGAAAGAGCCGCAAAAAGAGCAAAACGTGACTTAAAAGTGAATTCAAGTGTTGTTGTTGTTCTTGTTGCTGCTGCTGCTGCTGCTTTTTTTGTGCTTTTTCAAAGTGCAGCTGGCAGCTGCCTTCACTGCAAGCATAAGAGAGAGCGAGAGAGTGAGAGACATCGAGAGAGCGCAAAAACTTGTTTTCAACGGCGCTTTGAAGAAGAGCAAGTTGTGTGCGCAAAAAAAGAACAACAACAACAGCAAATAGTATAAGGGAACATAAAAAAAAATAATAAAAGAAGAATTAATAGACGATCGGCAATGATGCGTTGCTGATGCGAGACAACAGCGAACGAGAAAGAGCGAGAGAGAGAGAGAGAGCGATGCGCAGATTGAAAAGATTGAAGACTAAGACTGAAACTGAATTAATAATAAAGAATAAAAAAAAAAGCTCGCATAAAAGAAATGTTAGAAAAAGCAATAAACGGAAGGAAGGTTAAGAGGTAAGTGCAGGGCAAAACAAAACAAAAATAAAAATAAAACTACAAAAAAAAAAAATAATAATAAAATAAAGATACAGCTACAACTGCAACTGCAAATGAAGGATGATGATGGTGATGATGATGATGATGATGAAGATGATGCTGTATATAGTTGTCCAACTATTTGATATGCAACAAACAAACAAATGGATGAAAGCAAAGCAAAAGGAAAAGAAAGAAAAATGCAAACAAAAAGCGCCAAAGCGCACACACAAACACAAGCACAAATAAACAAAGGCGCAGGCGCAGTTGTCAAAATATGTACAAAGCAAATCAATTTGCATAACACCGAAACATTCAACATATACACACACACACACACACACACTCACACATACATGTGTATTTGGTGGGAAGCAACAAAGCGTTGCAAAGATACATAGATAAATTTCAGATGTGCAATGACAGAAAAAAATAAAACAAAAACAAAAACCACAAAAAAAAAAAATAGTTTTGTACAAAAATTTGACACCATTTTAATTTTTGGGGAAATATTTTCTCACACTTATATTTTTATCTTACATAAATTTCCTAAGCAATGGAAATTCTCTAGAAATTCACCCACAACAAAATAGCATAAAAAACAATTTCACAAAATGAAAAATAAAAAAATTTCCTTTCAAAATTTACGTAAATAAAAAATTTTCATAATTTTTTTTTTTTTTTATGCACTTGTTTTAAGTTCTTTTGGAACTTTTTTTTTCTTTCTTGTTTTATTTTATTCATGTTTTGCCTTCAACTTTGAACTTTATTACGCTTGAAGACCTTTTGGGAGCACACACACACACACATAAATAAAAAAAAGGAGAAAAGAAAAAAAAAACTAGCAAGTAAAGTGGAGAGAACTTGAAAGCTAGCTAGAAATGCCAAGCTTAAGTTTATCCCAAGAGACAGACGGACAGACAGACAGACAGAGACACTTGTTAAAAGTGTTAGAAAATAGTGCGTTGCATTGTTTACCTTTTGCTTGACTCAGTTTGTTCAGTTAGTTGTTGGTTTTTTTTTTCTTTTTGTTTTTTACGAGCTATGGTAAATTTATACTCTATGTATAGCTTATATGAACGTTGCTGTTGTTGTTGTTCTTGTTGCTTTACTGTTGCGATCACTCAGGCCTGACGCGACTAGTTAGACAACACACACATACACACACACACAGTACTTTATATTTTTTTTTTCTTCTTGTTTTTTTTTTCTCCTTTATTTTTTTTTTGCCATTTCTGCTTAGTGTCTTCCACGTCAACTTTACAATGACTGTCTGACTGACAGTTTGAATGTTGTGGGTTACAACACACATACACATGCAGACAGAGCATGAGCGAGAGAGAGAGAGAGAGAGAGAGAGACATACGCATTTTAATACTTGTTAGTCCCTACAGGTGTTTAAAGAAGCATAAGTAAGTAAAGTGCAAAAGAACATAGCCGTAGGAAGTGAGTAAATGATAGAGGAAGAGAGCGAGAGCAAAGAGAGAGAGATATTGTTAGAGTGCCCTTTGGCTTTGCTACGTTGTTTATTAATCATTTAAATTCATCATCACAATCAACCGTTAACAACGGGCTTGGGAAACAGTTATAAGCGCAAGTGAATAAGCAGCTTTATGTGTATGTATTATTTCTCTCTCTTCCTCTCTCTGTATGCATCTATACGTGTGTGTGTGTGTGGGAGTTGTTACGATTCATTCAAGTGACTCCCTCGCGCACACTGGTTTCTAAATTGCAATTAATTATGTTATAAAGAGTAAGACGCGCTAATGATGAAGACAGCAAAGACATAATACATACAAAAAAAAAATAAAATGAAGCAAAGATAAAGAGAGCGAGAAGCAGCCGCAAGAGCAGCAGCAGCAGTAGCAAAAATTTACAACGTCTCTGCGTCATTCATTCATTCCGTTCATTCAATGTTAATATGAAAATTGCAAAAAAATAAAAAAATAAAAATGAGAAGACAGCGAGAAAGACAAAAGAAATAAGAAGAAAGAAAACAACAATAATAATAACAGAAATTACTGTGTATGACATAGACACAAAGTACGGTTATATGATAGTTAAATCATATTAAAACGCAGCATGACAGCATTTAAAGGTAGACAAAGAGTGAGAAAGAAGTAAGAACAAAGTTTCTAATATGAAAAGCTTTTAAAAGACAGACAGTGAGTAAACTTCAACTTGTTTTGGGCAAAGTATTATATATTAAAGATCTGTACTTCTTTTCCTGATCCTGTGACAACAGCTGCAATTTCTGATATAAAATTTCAGCTGGTTGTACATTGAGCAGACTTAAAGACCGCAGGAGGTTTCAAGACAGTTAAAATTAGCAACTAAATGGAAAGAAAAAACAAAAAAAAAAACAAGACAGTGCAAAAGTAAAGCACGCAACGTGTCAAAGTTGTGGCGAACGTAGACAGCAAGAAAGAGAGAGAGTAAGCGAGAGTAAGAGAGGGTGAAACAGCAGACAATTGGAGCCGAGCAAAAGAGTAGAAGAGCAGCGCCACATGCAATGAGCCAGGGGATGTGAATGCTGTATGTGGATGCTGGCGTTAAAGATCAATGAAAAGCAGAAGCGCAAAACCAAAAGCAAAGCAAGAAAGAAAAAAAAAGAAAATAATATAAAATGAGAACATGAGCAAGTGAAGTCAATGCTGCTGCCGCTGCGCATGTGTCGTCGACGGTGACGTTGACGTTGACCTACGCAAAGTGTAGCCAAAAACGTCAATGTAAAAAGCGCATGCAAAAATGTCGACGAGCGGCAGATGTTGCCCATTTACACACACACACATACAGTAAAACACGGGCACATGCAGATACTATATTGAAATCGAGCAGCTTCTGTGTTTTTTTTTTCTTACTTATTATTTTATTTATAAGGCATGCGCCGTTGGTGGTAAAATAATTTATTTTTTTTTTATTCAATTTTGACTAGAGACTATTGAATTTTGGGCTTGGACCTGTTTAACGATCAGTTAAAATAAAAAAAAGGCAAAAAGCAAAACTAGTTTTCATATCATACATAAGCGATAAGTGAAGGGTGGGATCCCTTTATTTTTATTCCCCTTGTGATAAATCAACCCCTGTGTTTGCTCAGCTGTTTTCTAAACTCAACGGGGAGAAACTAGAAGTTTCAGATTACACTATAATTTTTGGAAATCCTAAATTAAAGCTACAGAAAATATTTTAAAACTAAAGTGTGAATGTAACGTATCGAAACTCAAATTTCAATGAGTTGAATAATTTTTTCTTTAAATTTAGCTATTTTTGTGCAGATTTTGCATTGGCAATATTAAAAAAAAAAATCAGCTAATTTCTAGCTCAACTCATTTGATTATCAGCAGGCTGGCAACGCCAAAAGCTTGCTCTCCTTCACACACATACATTTACGCATAAGCGACAGCTGCAAAAAAAAACGCAGGCGCACATGTATATGTAAAGCGAGAATTGTCCAAAAAAAAAAAGAGAAAAAAAAACAACTAGTTGCTGTTTGCTACAAAACTAAATATAAACTGTAAAATGGAATAAAAACGCATGGAAAAGGACATAGAGAGAGAGAGAGAGAGAGAGAGAGGAAAGTAAGTAAGTAAAAAAAATATGCGCTCACCTGCACAATGACTGTGAAGCAAATGAATGCGGTTAATAAACATTTAATCCAATGCATGTTTATTGCTTTTGTTGTTATTCCTGTTGCTGGTTGTTGTTCTTGTTGTAATAAGCAAATAAGTTGCCACGTTTGTTGTTGTGTGTGTGTGTGTTTTATTAATAGTGTAATAATCCTTGGTGGGTGTTGTTGTTGTTGCTGTTGCTGCGACACACGCACAAACACAATTACAACATAAAAAATTTAATAGTTTATTGTATTTTCGGCAATTCTCTTTTCTAATTTCTTTTCTTTTTCTTTTTTTTTTTGCAGCTAACTGCGGCACATGCTTTGGTAATTTGTTGTTGTTGTTGTGTGCATTTTGTTTTTTTTTTATGTGTGTGTTTTCTTCTTTTTTTATTTTATTTTCTTTACTTTACACGTGCACGCGCCACATTTTTAGCTTCTTTGTTGTGAGACGAAAATTCGACTTATTTTTTTTTATTAGCTTTTTTTTTATTTTGGCGAATTTTCGGCCTTCTCCTTTCTCACAGCATTAAGCAGGGGTGAGGGGAGGGCAAAATGCCGCTAATAAATTTTTATTTTCTATGTAAAAATCGCACAAAACACACACATGCACACGCACACATTGAGAGAAAGAAACACATGCAAAAATTGTATTTGCCTTTAATGAATTTTTCTTCGTTAAAGATTTTCAATTTAATTAGAAATTTCTTCTTTTATTTTTTTTGTTTTATATTTAAAAAACTATTTGAAAAAACTTTTTTTTTCCAATATATTTTCGTATTGTTCATGCACTATTTTTTTTTATATATTTTTTGTTATAATTGAATTTTTGATATGAAAATTTTAAAAAAATTTTTGCACAATTTTCTGATATTCGTAATTCTCGTTGCACATTTAATTTGAATATTTGTATAATTTATACAAAAATTAATTTGTGCGTTTATTTTGTATTTGTATTTGTATTTGCTGCGATATTGCGATGTTATGTTGTTGTGTGGGCTACAAAAAATTTGAAAGCGACGCGCGACACGACCGTAACGATGTGCACGACGTAAGAGCCACAAAGCGAATTGGCGACGAAACAACGAAGCAGCCGCAACGAACCGCACAGCGCAAGAATCCAAAACAGAATGAAAGCAGAAATTGTTTTATTTTTTAAATTTGTTTTTAGCAGCGCAGCGACGCGACGCGCACCGAGAGAATAACACACAGCCGAACGAAGAGAGCGAAACAAATGTGATTGAGAGCGCACGTTTTGTGAGAGAACAGTTGCAGCCTGCAGCAACAAAACGTCTGCTGCACACACGCACACACACACTCAGAGACGTACTCATGTAATCGTGGTCATCCCTGTATTACTTTGGACTGTTCGTGAGCTGCTAAGCTGGGTGCGCCTGCGCGTTAAAACGGGACAACTGCTGTGTCGGAGCGCTGAGAGAAACGCGTTTTATGTGCTTATTTAGTGTATTTCATATAAATGTTGCAAGGTGAGCGCAAATGTTGCATCAACATTGTTGCGAACATGGGTTTTTAAGCAAGGGTTAGTTTCAATTTTTGAATTTTTAACAAACAAATAAATTAAGTATTATTAATAAAAAAAAAAAAAATTATAGTAGAAAATTGTTAAAAATGTATTTCAAGTTTTCTATATAAATTGATTGTTATTGTAGGTTTTGCCCGCGCTTTTCTGATATAACTTAAATTATGACTGGCCAAATTCTTTTGTCTATGAAAGGGTTGATTTTTTTGTTGTTGTTGTTGTTGCTGCTGTTTTTGATAGGGGCAGAAGGTAGAAGCATAGATAAACCACTGGAACTTCGCATAAAAGGATTTATATTTTTTTTTGAGTATAATAATAAATTTACATGTGAAAAGAGTTTTGGGCAGTTTTTTATTTTTGGCGCTCAAAAAACTGTGACAATGGATATGAAAACGAGAAGGGGCTGAAGGAATTTATAAATAGAGGTGAGTAGGGGTGGGGGGAAATAAGGGGTACCGAGAGTCAATATATATATATAATTCCCTTATATATCTTATCATTCAATAATTTTGCACAGTTGAAAAAATTTTTCATGTCTTTGTAAAATCGAAAAAAAAATGTTCAGCCATAAAAAAAAAATATACATATATATATATATATATATATATATTTTTTTAAAAAATGAACTCAAACTGTGCAAAGATTAATAATGTTCACTTAACATTAGTCAAACATTGTAAATCATAAATGCGGCGAATTTCTGATAAATGATACCAGAATCGAGCAAAAGAATTTTTTTTTTTTTCATTTTTTTTTCATTCGTTGTCGTTGTTGATAAAGTTGTTGAAATTCGTTATATAAAAATCGGTCTTCATTAATTTGCATGTCACAAAAAATAAAAGAAGAACAAGAACAACAACTAAGAAGCGAGAGAGAAAGAGGAAGAAAGAGAGAGAGAGAGAGAGATAGGGAGAAGCAATCAAGTCAACACTTAAATATTACAAAAAGGCAACAACAGCAAAAAAAAATTTAAAAAAAAAAAAAATTTCACCTCACTTTCAAGCGTGCAGTAGGATTGGAAGGGAGGTAGGCGAGGTGGGGGGGTAGGTGTTGTAGTGCAGGCAAAACTTGGACCTGGAGTACTTGCATCTTATGGCTAAGTTTCAATATTTAAATAAAAATCTTTTTTCACGCAATAAATTAGACAGTAAAATGCGAGCGAAAGAAGAGTGAAAAGTTTTTAAATTAAACACAAATTTATGGCCGCCAAAAGCTGCAGGCTGTGGGGCACCACAAACAACAACACAAGAAGATGCAACATTTTTTTTTTTTTCATTTTTGCAGGCTCTGTCTGTGTCTCAGGTTTAGGCCCTTGTGACTTGTCCGCTGGCCAAAATGTTGAGAGCCAAGTTAGCACCTGTAAACCGGTTTATGCTTTTTAGCTGCTTTTCGATGCTTCAGCAACAGCTTCAGTCTTTCAGTCTTCTGTTTTTGTCTTCTACTGCTGCTGCTGCTGCTGTTGCTTCTTCATCATCATCTTGTTGGTCATCAGCTTTGTCTTCTTCTTTTTTTTGGGCAGGTAGCGCGGCCAAACAGATGTCCTGCTGCTCCAAATTGAAAGCGCAACATACATCATCCTTGCCAAAAAGGTTAAATCTCCCCCCGCCCCCCTCCTGTCTCTCTCTCTGTCTTTCTTTCTGCCACCTTCACCTGTAACTTGTCGTGCGTATTTTTATTTATTTTTTTTTTGCTGCTGCTTCTTTGAATAATAAGCTAAAAACACAGTGAAAAGAAATTGGGGTCATGTACTCCACACGCACGCGGCGATGCTGACGATCAGGCAGATCAAGGTAGCTGCTTCATGGAGGGGGGCAGGGGATAATACATCTGCACTGTTTCTCTATATAGCTTCTACTGCTACACTTTTTCCCATCTTGCACTTTGCGTACTTTATGTTTTTATTTTTTACATATTTTTCTTTCTTCATTTTTTTTTATCAATTTTTGTCTCCTCTGAAATTTTAGGCGCGTGTCAGTGGCAACAAGCGGCACTGTGCAGTGAAGAGTGAGTGTGCCACAAGAGGAGTTGCCAACGGGGTGGAGACAATTCATGAACTGTTGATATGTTGCAATATTACAATATCAAAAAAAAAAAAAAAAAAAAAAATTGATGAATTTTTGAAACCTGTTGTAGCACAGCTTCACTGTAGCACATACAGTGAGACTAAGCTCAGGCAAACAATTTGTTCAGCAGTTGAAATTATATTTAAAAAATTATTTACAAATAAAAATAAATTAAAAAATAAAATAAAAATAAAATACAAAATATAATAAAAATAAAATATAAAATAAAATAAAATAATATTTATAAAAATTGTTTTTTGTTATTTTAAACTTTTTCTTGTAAGTAATAAAATTTTATGGATTTTTTAAAATTATTTTTTAAAATTTAATTTAAAAATATTAGTTTTTAAATTTAAATACATAAATAAAAAAAAATAAATAAAAAAATAAAAAATATTTATAACATTTTTTTTTATATTTTTAAACTTTTTCTTATAAATAATAAAATAATAAAATTTTATAGAATTTTTTAAATATTGATTATTTTTAATTTTTATTTTTAAAATATTTGTTTTTTTTTTTTATTTATTTATTTAAATACATAAATAAAATAACAATTTTTTTGTTATTTTTAAACTAAAACTTAATAAAATAATAATATTTTATAGATTTTTTTAAATATTATTTTTTAGTATATTCCTTTTTATTATTTTTTAATTTTTAATTTTTTTATTTTTTAAATTTTTTTTACATTTTTATTTTTAATATTAACACAATTTCAATGCTGCAAACGCTTCAAATCAAGCTCAAATATCCTTCAGCCTTCAAAATAATATTTTTTTGCAGCTTTCATTCCAGGAATATTTCACTCAAAATTATCTTTGAGCGCTATTCAAATGATTCCAAGAATTTGGGGCACATTTTGCGTAGCACACTATGGACCAACTGACCAATGTCCTTGTCCAATTCATAACATCCTGTTATGAATGACACACACACACACACATACACATACAGACTCATAAACACACACACACACATACATTTATACAACTTAACTCGTTTTGCGGGCTTTCGAAATTCATTCATCAGGCGAATGCGTAAAAAAAAAAAAGTTTCGCGTAAACAACCAAATGAAACCGGAAAGGATACGAAGGATCCATGAATTAATGCTACGACAGAGGCAGAAATAAAGTTTTGCAATTCGTGGGAATTTGGTTTTGTTTCGATTTACTTCCTTACTTCCTGTCTGCAACAATAGTGCGGGTGGTGCGAATGAGACGACACATATAGTTAGAGAGAGAGAGTAGAGAGAATGATCCTCTTTTTGTCTCTTGTTCTATCTTCTATGAGCGCGAATCAAATTACGCGTTTCTGAATCCCAGTGTCCCTGGCACAGTCTCTCTCTCTCTCTCTATATATGTCTCTCCTTCTCTTTCACTCTGTGCATCCATCGTCCACATGCTCTACTGCTACTGCTGCTTGTTTTGCACCTTGAGCCTTGACTACTTCCGGTTTTGCGCGAAGGACAACAACAACAACAAGAACAAGAACAACGAGATGGACGACGATGCGTCGCAGCAGGTTGTTGTTCTTGTTGCTGTTGTGGCAAGTTTATGCTGCTGCCTGTTGCCTTCGCGAACATTTCCTGCGAGTTTTGCCCACGCCAATGCAAATAAGGATGTCGCATGTCGCCAGCCAGGACATGCGTTGCCAGCGCACCAAAACAACAACAACAACAACAACATCGACAAGTGTCTCTTGTTTTTAGAGTCTTTGCCTTTATTTTTTATAGCATGTCCTGTCCGGATGTTTTTCATTTCGATCGATTGAGAAATGAGATTTTAACTTTAGTCAAGTGCGTCGCAAAATGTTTCAAGTGCTTTCCAAAGGACATACTTTAATTTTTACAGCATATGAAATTACAAGAAGGTACAGAAGGAACATAAAGAATGGAAGTAAAAAAAAAATAGAGTAAGAATCATCCAAAAACTATTTAAATCTTTCTCATAGTGTATCTCTCTCTAAAAATATTTCTATACGTTATACAAAAGTCCGAGAATCTCCAAAATATGCATAGATAAATTCATAGCTCCATAGCTAGCATAGAGTTCGCATCAGTTCTTCTGAGTTCTTCTAGTCATTTCTTAAGATTTTTACTAATCTTTAAGCTTAATATATATATATATATATATATGGTATATCTAGACTATCCTAGATTTAGAGCAGCCCTTAGAGCAAAGAAATTTCTCAAATCTTTCTTTTGTCAAATATTTCTTAACTATTTTCCAGCCATTGTCTACAGTTTCACTCACTAATCTAGCAGCCTTAGCAGGTGTACGTTAACCATATTTTCTCATGCTCTCTCGACGATAGCTGTGAGTTTCCCACAGGATGCAAATGTAACAAAACACAAACCAAAGAGAGAAAAAAAAAAAATAAACTGTAATAAAAATTTCTTGTTTGATTTGATGCAAAACCAAAAAATTCTGTGGATGTAGGAAAATGAGCTGGAGACATGTGTGCTTCCCACACAAACTCTCTGTGTAGAAAATAGACGAAGAAGTGAGAGAGAGAGAGAGAGAGTGAGAGAGAGAGAGAATGAGATAGTGCTGCAGCCACATGTAGCAGGTACTTTTTGTCTAGAATCTGTTGTAGTGTCTCTATAGTTGCAGCACAACACTTCTCAGGATATTGTGGCATATACTGGAGATGTGGCAGCTGTTGTTTTGTCTCAAAGAAGATTCGACAAAGATTCAGATTTTGATTTTTACTACATTTTCGACATTTACTTCCGTGTGAATTTTCATCATATTCATGTTGTTTTTTTTTTAATTTCGCAACGGTTTTCTCACAGGACTTCGCCAAGAAAGCAACAGCTGGTTCCTAGTGCTTAATCCTTTTCGCATTTGTTAGAATATCGTAGACTTCTTCTTCTTCTTCTTCTTCTGCTGTTGTTTGTTTTTAATTGGCATCAGTTGAAAATATGAAATTTATCAGATTCCACTGTGCGAGTCCTGAGAACGGAAATGTAGCATCCTTAGCAACAGCAATACGCGGTTGCACCCTCAACTTAAATGTATTTGCCAAAAGATCCGATGAGATCCCCATGCAATGCGATGTGAGGGTGTATCAGGTGTATTGCATAATCCTTGATTCTTTTGCCTTTGGCATTTGTGTGGGAATATTTTATATGGTTTTTACTATGAACGGAAGTTCATTTTGCGTGAGAAGTATGAGAAATTTTGGAAAGAAAGAGAAATGAAGATGTGAGATAACCTTTACCCTTTACCCTTTATCACTTGCTGATTGCTGTTATGTCAATGTGCAATGTGTATGTCAGGAAAGGATTCAATCAACTTTAAATCGAAAGTGGTTTTATATTTATCAAGAATTTCCGAACACTTTAAATATTGATTTGAGTGTCTTGAATATTGATTGGAGAAAGAAGCAAGTTTTTTGGTGGGAAAAAAATTCCGGACTTTACTTCAAATGGTTATCCTTTATTTTAACTTCAAGAGAATTGTCGTAAATTTTAATCAAAATTTTTTTTGAGTTAAAGAGTAAACGACGATTAAGACAATAAAAAAAATATACCAAAACTTTAGATACATTTCCATTGTAAGTTTCAGTTTTAAAGTTGTCCCTTGGAACAAGTTAATATCTTTGATCCTTAGGACAAAGTTTTATTTACTCTGCAATTAAAAATGTGAAACTTTATTTTCATTTTATTTCTTTTTTCCATTTTTGTTTATTGTATTTTTTTTTGTAGCTAATTGCCAAAAATGTTAAACGTTGTCAGGGTGCAGGATACTTAGTCCAGGACTTAAATAAACAACATTAGTAAACGGCAATTTGCAGAAATGATGACGATGACAACGGCGACGCTGTCTAGACAGGGAAGGGCAGCGGCAGAGTGAATGAGGAACATCAGAGATAGCGACAGGGACATGGGCAACGGTTCAGGTTCACTGCTGTACTTTCAGGTTAAGTTTCAGGTCAACGTCAGGATGAGACTATGGTTAAGTTTAAGTCTAAACAAATTTGTTTAGTTTAAACGTTTCCACCTGCAGTAAAACAAAAAAAAATTAATTATTTTAGTAGCTGCAGACTGTAATTATTGGTTTCAAAAATGGGCGTAATGCCACCCTCAACGCCCACAACGGAATTAGAGTAAAAGCAAAAAAAATACGAAAAACTATTAAATGATTGTGCAGAATGCAATGGTGAAAGAAAAATCGAAAAAAAAAATCTGCCGGCATTTGCTTTTGAACTCGGCAGGTTTTAATCTCATTTTCTTTTTTTTCTGGTGATCCTTGAACGTGAGTCGAATTGCATTTGTAGGCACGAACTGCAGGATAACGCAGCTACGTGTCCTTTTTAGACTCAGTGGGTGTGTTGGGTTTTTACTCGACATGCTCGAGACTGGTAAAAATGGGAAATGCCAGCAATGTGTTTTGGAAAATACATTAGTGTAAAGGCAAGTACAGTTGTACGATGCATCCTAAAGTAAAACATGTGTTGTACATTGGAATATGGACTTGGTGCTGGAACTATGTAAAACGATAAGATAAGTGAAACACTTGCAGCATATGCTACGTGCACTTGAAGTGATCCTTAAACTATGAAAGACATTTTTGACTGTGAAATCAATTTGGATTTCTAGATAAAATAGATTTCGGCATTTTCCAAGAGACTAAATGGAATAGTCTAGAATTTTCTATATATAAAAGAATTTTGTAGTTTTTGCAATTTTTATACAAAACTTTTCAGAGAGTTTATTTAGGAAATTGTCGAAAAATTCTTGTGATAGCCTAACTTTTCTTCCTCTCTTCCTCCTTTTGCCTGCCACTGTATTCACTTACATTTCAATTTCTTACGAATGCATATATAAAATGTTCCTCTTTAATCTCCAAAAAAAAAAAACCTCCCGTGCTTTCAGAGCTATAGATCATATCGGAAATATAAAAATATTAAGTACAAATATCATTTCATATCATGCTGTCAAATTTCATTACATTTACGATTAATGAGCACAATTTAATAATTTAATCGTTGACCCAAATTTACTGTAAACTTCAAAATAAAAATAAAAAAAACCAGAAAAAAATAATTTAAATGAGTTTTTTGTCAACTTTAGCGACTTGTAAAAATATTATCATTGACAGTAGCTTCCTGTGCATTTTGTCAGTTTTAATGAATTTCAGCAAAAGATAATGAAAATCAAAAGCACATATATACAGATATATATATATATATATATATATTCACATGTAGTCATATGCACATTTATCAAAGAGATTACGTGCAAGTTAATGGAAACTTAAGGCCAAAAAGTTGATGAGAACGTAAAACGGCAGCTGCCTGTGGGACCTCAGATTAAGCGTAATGAAAACTTATTTTTTTTATTTTTGTTTTATCTTTTTCCTTATTTTTTTGGGGTTGCTTAAGTAAACTGAGAGAGATGTAAAGAAAGCAAGAGAAATAGAGGGGGGGGGGATTACTACTGCTGGATAGCCAGTAGACAGTAAGTAAGATAAGCGAACGAGTTCCCCAAAGCTAATCATTTAAAATGTTGCCCCTCCTTCTCACTAGCAGTAAAAAAAAAAAATCATTATATATATATAAAAAATATATATATATAAACGTAATTTGGTAAAGTTTTTCCACTTTTGGCTGTGCAAGTTTTGGCAACCTGTTGCATTCAACAGAAATTAATTTTATACGTTGTTGCTGTTGTTGTCGATGTTGCTGTCGTTGTTATTGTTGTCCTGGCAGAAGGCAAGCTGCATCCGGTGTTTGTGTTGTTTTGATGCCAACAAACTTCCGTTTTTCTGGCAGCGGCAACTTTTGCGCATGCGCAGCCACAAGTCACTCACATTCACACAAATACAAACACACACACACACACATATACACATAGACACATGTAGCTTGTCTGCTGCCAACAGGTGTATTTACTGTGTTTTTATTTTCTCTCTCTCTCTCTCTCTGTCTCTTATTATTTATCAGGGACAACAACAACAGCAGCAAAATATACGAAAAAAAAATGTGCTCCCCAGTTGGGTTTTCATTTCTGTTTATACCCTGTAGTCAAACATGTCTAAGGGGTAGTCTGATGCATTCTCAGTATATAAGCTTATAGCTAAATTTATATAATATTTATTGCAGGGTATTTTGCTAGCTGTACATTTGTTTTCAACATTGTATATCTTCTGTTGTCTGAGCAACTTTTTCATTGCCATAATTACCATGATTAGCAATGTATGCTGCGCTCAAGTAGAAGCAGACACAATGATAGTGTAGAAGAGTAAGAGAGAAAGAGAGTGGGAGAGAGTGGTAGGGAGAGAGACAAAGT
>JBAMBR010005587.1:0-18696 GCA_037044475.1 Zaprionus obscuricornis | reverse complement strand
GCGAACGTCGGCGAGTGCATACGTGCTTTCTTTTTGTCTTCTTATCGTGCAACGAAAATTAAATAAAAACAAAGCATAGTGCAGTGCAAGCTCTAAACAAAAATACACAGTGAGCGAACGATTCAAGGAAATGAATTAATGTTAATAAATATATATTTTATAATTAACTTAAAATTTTACAGTGCGTAGCTCGTAGTTACAGTGCACTCGCCATTTTTAAGTTAATTCCAACATATATACATATATTTATTAACATTCATAAAATAATTAAGAATTATAAATTTTATTATATTTACTTATATTACGTGTACCAGTTATGTACTCGTAGCTTGTGTGGGTGTGGGTGCTCTAGAGTGTTCAAAATCGTTTTCAGCTCTTATATCTGCCTGCAGCTCTTATAGTCTCCGAGATATGTGTGTTCATACGGACGTACAGACGGACATACTCCTATCGACTCGACTATTGATCCTGATTCAGAATATATATACTTTCGGCCATGCCCCCTTATGGGTGTTAGTGTGAGTGCATTGAAAGCCCCTTGGCTGTATAGCCTTGCGGTCGTTCCGCAGGGACATCTCAATGTTTCGCAGGGTCATATCACCGCAATGGTATGAAATTTCATTTTAATGTTGAATTTTAACTAACAAAAATTCGAATTATTTGTTTTTTTTTACATTATTGTTAAGGCATTTAATAACTATAATTATGAATAAAAACATGTTTCATTAAAAAACATGACAAAAAACTATAAAAACATAAAATAGGCAAATACGAGGGTTGCTATTTATAATAATGAAAATGCCAATATTTATCATCAAAAATGGATTTATTGTTTTTCAAACTATTCTCCAGCAAGATTTATATACTTTTGCAGGTGCTCAAACCAATTGTTTGAAGCAATTTTCCACTCCGATTGAGGCACCTCCAATGCGTGGGTTTTGTACGCTTCAGCAGCATCTTCTGAAGACAAAAAGCTTTGACCATGCATTTTTCCCTTGATGTTCGGGAATAAAAAAAGTCATTAGGTGCCAAGTTAGGGATGTACAGCGGGTGACCCATCAATTACACGTTTTGGGCGGTCAAAAAGGCGCGGGTTTGAGCTGATTGAGCTCGCATTCTCATGGTGCAGAATGATCCGTTTTGTCGTGTTCGTTTTTCGAACTTCTCCAAAGACTTCAGGCAAAGAAATTGTGGTGAATTGACCGTCCTACGTTGCTCCAGCGGAATAGTCGCCACATGACCAGTTATACTGAAGAAACAGGCCACTTGCTTAGAAGTGCTTCTTTCACGAACAATTTTCGTTGGATTTGGCTCGTTTTCAAAGACCCACACAGGCAATTGCTACTTTGTTAAGGCTCATAAGCATAGATCCATGATTCTTCACCTGTGACGATCTTATAAATGTCTTTTGAAGCCCCGCGAATGTATTTTTCCAAAATTTCTTTGCACCAATCCACACGACCCTTAATTGAACAATTGTTAGATTATGCGGGATCCAACGAGAACAACGTTTTTTTACGACCAGGTGTTTATGTAATACCGAATGTATACTGATGGAAGAAATGCTTAATGATGCCTTTATCTCACGAAATGTTACATGATCTTGGATTATTAGTTCATGCACGTTTCGTAACCTCCGAAATTGTTTTACAAAAAATTATCATCTGAGTTTAAAGCTATACTTCATGGACTGTTATCCTGGGATTAAGTCAAATAGACTTAATAAAAGCGCTTTGTTCGAGCTCCGTTAGTAACGGTGGGCGGGCAGATCGAGCCATTGACAAGATTCTGCCGGTAAAATTATAGTGATTTATTATTTTTTAGATGGAGGAGTGAGCACCATTAATTAAGGCAGCAATAAGATTTTCCATCTAAAATTAGTTTAAAAATGATTTTTCGCTCCTCAACAGAATTTTCTGTGCCTTTGTTCTCCATGCAAATCTTTATTATGCAATCCAAAAATTAAGATCTATTGTAAAATTTAGACAATCTGAAAATGTTTGATCTGGATTGGACCATAGACATTACGTGGTGTATGTGAGTGACCATGTGGACCATAAACTTGTGTAAGTTTAAATTTTCATTACAAGTTATTCGCAGGCGAGCCCAGTCCACTGTAGCTTTCAATCTTGTCGCATACTTATCAGGATATGCGGCTCGAACTTAAACAACTTTTGGAATAGGCTGAGCTATGAAAAATATATGGTTGTTAAAATTGATCCAAATCGAACCATCATATAAGATAGACACTGTAGGAAAAATTAAACTTTATCTGAATAATTTGCATAAGTTTGGTATGAAATACTAAAGACAACTTTTTATCGTCGACATCATCACCTCGCAATTTTTGGGTTTTAACTGGAGAGCGACAAGCACACATCGAACATTGCCGCGAGCCTATCGAGCTTTCAGGTTCTTTGACCCTGTAGTAGTATCAAACGGGTTGTTTAGTTAATACATTTTATATTGGTTGTGTTTGTACCCAGTGATCCATTGCGTACACGGTATATTGACAATATGATGTAATTAAATGATTTGAGATAGCAAGGAAAAATTTAAAATTTCACTTCTTCTATGTTTATCATCATAGCAGAAATCAGAAACATAATTTATATGTCTTCTTGCAAAAAGTGTTAGAGATGCTTTATTCTAATATTCACTATGAAAACAAAAAATTCTCCAATTTGCTTTAATGTGTTCGACACTTTATTCCATATTTACCAGCCGCTTTATGATTTTGATCAAATCTGTATTTAAAGAGAACATCAACTTCAGTTTATCTTTATACCCTATACCCATTGAAAATGGTATAATAACTTTGTGCAAATGTGCGTAACAGGCAGAAGGAGGCGTGTCAGACCCCATAAACTATATATATTCTTGCTCAGAGCAATAGCCGAGTCGATATGGTCATGTCCGTGTATCTGTTTCAACGCAAAGAACTTCTAAACTATAAGAGTTAGAGACACCAAATTTTGTATGTAGGCTTTTCTATAGCGCACTATGATCCAGTTTATTTTAAATTTTGGATGCCCCGTTCGCTATACTATACCGCTATACTCCTCTAATATTTTAGCTTCTATAAACACAAGACACTTTCAAGGGGATATTTAATGGTATCGATTGATTAGGAAATAAAAAAGTTATTAAACAATTAATTTTCGCGGTTAAATCAGCTGAGCTGTAGCTGTCAACGCAATGCTTTCATATACATATGTGTAAAAACACAAATACATGCAAACGCACGCAAGAGCTGGTCAGTATGAGTGATCGAGACGAATACGAGCGAGAGAGAGTGCAGTTATATTTTATTCAAGGGTGCTAGGTATTTTACTGTCGGGTGCACACGACTTCCCTACTGGTTTTGAATTATGCAAAATAGTTATAGTAGCTCTCACTGCTATAGTCTGTTATTGTGTTTAATTTTAATTATTTATTATAATTAAAGTAATTATACCTACAGAAGGCAATTCTCCTGTTCTCGAACTCTTTTCATAACCGACTTGTTATACCCGGTGCCCATTGGGTACCAAGGGTATAATAATTTTGTGACAGCAGCAAATGTATGTAACGTCCATAATGTTTAGCGGACGTAGACGTGTTTTGCTAGCTGCTCCGCCAGTAGCTAGAGAAACTTGTAGTTAAGAATGACTTAAATACAAAAATATTTATTTTTGAATTCGCGAAAAGACGCTTGGACACACATAAACTCCAAGCTTATAGTTTCCAATAAATAAATAAAATAATTGAAAAAAAAATTTTTAATAATTAAATCACGGCAAACAAGACTAACTGCGAGTGCATATAGTATCAAGTGAAAGCAACAACAACATAAACGAAAGCAAGCTCTCCGATCCAGAAAAAGAGCACAGACTTTCTGCTTCTGAGCGTAATGCTTATTTTTCATACGTCACCCCGTCGACAAACGAAGAGCGTACAAGCTCACCCGCCCTCCCAAGCACAAGCAGTGCATTAACCTGGAGTGCACAGAGTACCTCGCTGAATTTTGGTACAAAAGTACACATCGGACAATTAACATGGAAATTATGCACATTTCAGATACCATAATTTAAGGGACATCTCTATGGCGTACGATTGCCTGCGGTTCTAACCCCACACACGGAAACAATTTTTTTGTGATATTTCTTTAAGCTTGCAAAAAGTGTGGCTCAGTTGATAGAGGGTTGAACTTGCGTGCTAGTGATTCTTGAAACACCTTTTTTATTAAATCACAATATAAATGTATTAATGCTAATAAATATTTATGTTGGAATTAACTTAGAAATGGCGAGTGCGTAGCACGATTAAAATAAATATATTATGTATAAATTTATATAGTAAAATTCTATTAAAATTTGGGAGTGCGTAGTACGAGTGTTGAGTTACTAAGCTTTTTTAGCAACTTTGGCGAGATCAATAAAACAAATGAAATTAATTTAATATAAATTAGTGTTTATTGTTGCTGTGACTGTCGAGTCACAAGCCAAGATCAAAAACACACGCTTAGCGTGAGGTGTTTAACAGCTGCGCTTGATGAGAGCAGCGCTGCGCTAGATGAGCACCGCTGCCGGCAGCCGCCAATGTACAGAAAGGGAAGAGGGGACATATATGTACATACATAATAAGCCTTAACTATAATTTGTATTATGAGGCTGCTCCCGACAACGAGCAATATAAATATATTATGTATAAATTTATATAGTAGAATTAACTTAAAATTGGCGAGTGCACAAAACGAACTAAATAATTATAAAATGTATAAATTTATATAGTAAAATTAACTTATAATATATAAATGTATTATATACATAATGTATTATGTACATTAACATAAAATTGACGAGTGCTTACCACGAGGTTTCCAAGGAATAGGGGTTTTGAATCCATTTTCACTTTCGTTCACTCGCTTTACGCTACAGATGTTTTTATTAGCTCGTGAAATAACTTATTATTTTCATTATTTCCTATGTCTTAAGCACCTCTCAAAGCAGGGCGAATAAATCGCAGCGGCAGCGACGCGAATATATAATTACATTTCGTCTTATGAACGTATGCACACCAAAGCGGAGCGAATTCGATATGACAGCGAACTTGCAGCGTTCTTTTCACAACCGAGCATGCAGCGTTTTTTTCGCTGGCCGCCAAGAACGATAAACTTTAGATTGCGCAGAATTGTTCATGTTTTGCGCTGATGATGTCACATGTGATGCATGTGTTGAATTTTTTCCTTGATTACATGTTAAATTACAATATTTTGGCTTTTAATACAATATATTTATATGAATATAATACGAGAATCAGTTTTTAACATATAATCATTAACAGCTTTGGAACAGTTAGACCTTACAATTATGAGCGAATTCGGTCAAAATCGGATCATAATCCTGGAAGTTATGCAACTTTCAATTCTTTGGGCACCTGGTATTATATAGTCGAGCATACTCGACTATTTCTTTCTTTATTGTGCTAGTATTGCTGAAGAAATTCAAATTAGATTTTGCAGTCACGAAAAACATTCGACGCAACCTGATAAGCGCAAATTCCTTATCAAATTTATCGTCTGATCACTCGCCTGTACTCTTTCAACTAAATCTATATCCAGTTACGGTAGATAATCGATTTAGACTAACAACAAACAAAACCAATTGGCTTAAATACAAAAAATATGTAAGTTCGCATATTGAGTTAAATCCGCGATTGAATAACGAAGCTGACATCAATTTATCCACAAACACTCGCAGCAGCTCGCATGTCAACTGCACAATCGCGAAAAACATCGTACAATCATAGATACACGAACGTTGAAATAGAGCAGCTCGTTCTAGCAAAGAGTTGCTTACGGGGAGAATGGCAATCCAACAGATCACCATCTTCAAAACAAAGGTTATAAGACGCTACACGAAGGCTCTCAGCGATATTAAGACATGAAGAAATAAAGGTCCCAAAAATACTACGTAGAACATCTCAGCCCAACACAGTATCTAACGGGATCTCACTGCCAACATCATCAGTTGACGACCCATCTACGTATGAACCAATTTTTTTGGCACATATTACCCCATATCTCAGAACACACAACAAAATACCCACTCATTAATTCGGTTTTCAAGAAAATCATGGAACCATTGAGCAAGTCAACCGCATAACATCAGAAATCCGAAATGCATTCGAACAAAGGGAGTACTGCACTGCGATATTTCTGGATATATCACAAGCATTCGACAGAGTATGGTGAGAAGGTTTAATGCACAAAATTACAGAAATGGTCCCAACCAACACTCATAAACTTCTGAAGTCATACCTTTGCAACAGGAAATTCTCAGTAAGATGTAATGCTGCCATGGCCGATGACTACATCATCGGAGCCGGAGTTCCCCAAGGCAGCGCGCTTGGACCAACACTTTACCTTATCCACTTAATTGGCAAGACTACCCTTCACCTACTCTGAACAACACAGTGGTTCCGATAGCAAATGAAGTAATCTTCGCCGTAACTAAATTCCAGTCCAGCGCTAATTATTAGGACCATGTAGTCTCTATTCAGTTAAAATTAAACTGTTAGATAATGTATTATTTTAAGATTTGCAAACCTTATTGTTAGATTCATAAAGAGATAATCCAATAAATAAATCGAAGCTTAAAAAAATAATTTAATTTTCGGCCGATTGTTCCTATATCAGCTATATGATATAGTTGACTGATTTTGATAAAATTTATATGAGTGTATAAGTCGTTGCCTAACTCAATCCTGTAAGTTAGTCGGTTAGCTGAACAAACAAATACTTTATTATTTACCGATCGTTCCTATGGCAGCTATGTGATATAGCGGTCCGATCCGACCAGATCCGACTTATTCCATATACAGCTTATGAGCATAAGGCGAGACAAATTTGGGTTGAAACAGACAGACTACGCCTCCTAATGACCGTTGCAAACTGAAAAATTTATATACCTTTTGCAAAATTATTAGATTGAGCTGTATTGCGTAGTCGACTCTCCGCTTTTTCTTTGTCTTCTCGCAAAATAACAAAAATTAGTGTAAGCTTTGCCACACAACTAAGAGATACTTCATTTATTACAAGCTTTTTGTCCAGGAAAATTTTTATATCGGTGTATATAATATAATTAACGTAAAATTGACGAGTGCGTAAGATGAGCTTTCTAAACATTTTATAAATGATTTAATTATGTACACTTGCAATGTACACTTATGTTTACGATCTCTGCTAATTCGACCCAAATCAGATCGTAAATGGAATTACATGGAAGTTATGCAACTTTAAATTTTTTGGGTACCGGGTATTATATAGCGAACACACTCGACTATAGCCTTGCCGGGCTACTATATTATATAGCTGAGTCCTGCAAATACTTTTTTTCAATACTATTTTCAAGGGAATGAAAACTTGCTGAATATTTTGTATTTATTCATTTCATTCATTTTGCCCCTACGCCCATACCATAATTTAATTAAATAACATTTTATAATGATTAATGATTAAGTAAGGTACGCTAGAGAGATAGACAAATTCCCTTAAAAGGTTGTATCTATGTTCGATGTAAACAAAGTTCGATATATTGGTATACCCTTGCATAGATATAAAGTATTAATTTTGGCCAAGAGATTGTAACGCCCATAAGATGGCGTTGTAGGCTCCACAAAGTATATATTCTTGATCAGATAGATATCAAATTCCAATGATTGTCCGCATGTTCCAATGCAAACTAGTCATTAAGTCTTAATGTTATATAAAATAAACTTGGTATACATCCTGCCTATATTCGTAAACTCCATATATGTAAATGCTCCAATCAAAAATCGAACTTTCTTCTAAATGTACAAATATTGTAATTTTGTAAGTACTAATTTTTTGTGAGGATTTTTATACATAAAATAAACTCTAATAAAAGATACACTTTATCAGAGGTCTAATAATTAGTTTCGATGCCTTTTTTACTAACAATAGATGCGTAACGTTATAGTAAGTAATAAAATAGTCTATAGCTATATAGTAATCTATAGCTATATGATCGGCCAGGAAAAGTTGTAGACCATATTTGGTGTTTTAATGGATTTATTAAGTGAATCAATTATTTTTTCGTACATAAAAATAAGAATAACAAGTAAGAAAGCTGTAGTCGAGTATGCTCGACTATATAATACTCGGTGCCCAAAGTTATATTATATATTCATATTTATATATTTATTTAGCTCGGCTGGGTGTGCTCAAAATCGTTTTTATCGATTTGTGGAGGCGGAAGGGGCGTGGCAAAAATCAAAAATAAACTTGATCTGCCTGCAACTAATACAAGAACTTTGCAAAAAAAATGAAGTCTCTAGCTCTAGTTCATACGGACGGACAGACGGACATGGTCCAATCGACTTGGCTGTTGATCCTGAGTCAGAATACAGACTATTGGTTGTTAATGATACATTTTTTCAAAGAAGAAAATGCAACTTAAAAAAAAATAAATTTTTAAAAAAAATTATAATATTTACATGTTTTTAAGTTAACAAATTTCGCTGTAATGTATTTTTTTCTCAACTGTATAAATACTCGGAAACACAAATCTGCGTACACCCAAAAAAAAAAAAAAACTTAAAAGTTCAAAGGCAAATTTATCAGCTTTATACGTTTTTTTACCTAATTTTTTTAAACAACTACATTTTATTCCCTTTAATATTATATTTTTTTGTGCAGAATTGTCAATATATTTTATATTTAACTTTAAGCTTAACTCTACAAAAATATGTAAAATATGTAAAGAAAATTTATTAAAAATACGTATATTTATACGTAAGTTTGAAGTTTTCCTTAAGTTATTTTTTTTGTGTTTACACAGATTTGTCCTACCTAGTGTATATGATACTACATATTTAAATTTTTTCTCAATCTTCCTTTTCGATTTCTTGACAGAATGTATCGTTTCGTATAGCATATCAAAGGGCGTACAGCGAGGCATGAAAGTGGACTTATTAGATAAGACATACGATGGCAATGAACAAGCTGATCGTTATGTGGACGGATTAGGACAATTGGTAGATGGACAGAAAGGCAAGGATAATTTCCGCACCGATATTCATGGCTTTGGAAAAGGTTAGTACTAGAAATGGATAATGTTAATATTGTAAATAATATCAAAAAAGCTAAGTTATCTTCGTCGTAACGAAGTCGTCATTCGCTTACAGTCTTAGAAGAAGACCTGTCATACAAAAGTCAGTTTTCAAACGATTGTTTCTATAGTGATATAGTGCTCCGATTTATATATGATGGATTAATTAACAATCGAAAAAGTTTTTTTTTTATTATACCCATACCCTGTACCCATTGAAACTGGTAAAAAAAGGGTATATTAACTTTGTGGAAATGTGCGTAACAGGCAGAAGGCAGACCCTATAAACTATATACATACAACAGGACAAATCTGTATACACCGAAAAAAAATGAAAATCAAATTTCAAACGCAAATTTCTCAGCTATTTATATGTCTTTTAATTCCTCTTGTCAACTTCCAAATTGAAAAGTCGCTGTTGCTATCTGGGCCAGCTCCTTTCAGCAAAGTGTCTATGTTCTTCTGTCGGGTCTTCGCTAGCATCCTGTGTAGTCGGTTTGTGATGCCGGACAGAAGCTGTTAAGTTGCAGGGTCACCTGTCGAAATGAATTGTCGCCTGAGGTGCCTTCTTTGAGCCAGCATTGCCCTTGCCTCTGGTGTTAATAAAGGCACCCTTCTTGCAGCCGGAGGACCAACTTGAAGCTGAGTTGGCGTTGTCCGTAGTGCAGCTTTATCTATTGTAGAGCTTAGATAATGAACATATGCTTCCAATTCACAGCAGGTGTTGATGGGAGCGTTCAGCATGATCTGCGCTTCGATGTGCTCTTGAAAGAGGGAAATATTAGCGTGAGGCGGCAACATTTTAGGAAATCCCTTGAAATGATTCGCTTCTCGTCGAAATCAAAGAGCAGTGGAAGATGGTCCGATGACAGCTCAGTTAAAACTTTCACGTTGATCTGCTGCTGCCTGAGTCCTTTCGAGATGCCGAAGTCTATAGCGCTGGGGATTGCATTGACGCGATATGGATAGCAGGTAGCTTTGCCAGTTGCCACAACGTCGATGTTCTCGTCAGCAAAGACAGACCATAGAACTCGACCTCTGGAACACATTCTGTAATTTCCCCACCATCTGTGTTTAGCATTCCAGTCATCAGCAGCAAGGAACTTTGCAGCAAGTTGGGTCAGGAACGGCGTGATGTCAGCTTCAGTCCACCTGAATGCAGGAGGGCAGTAGACCGAGGCAACGTTGAGTTTCCCTCTGCTCGTGGACAACTTTATGGTGACTGCCAGCATATGCATTTCCCTATGAGAGGAGGAGGGTTGATGGGAAATGGACACTTTAATAAGGAGCGCAGCGCCGCCTTGCCGTGTATCATCCGGGTGGTTGGCAGGGAATAGCCAGGGATCTTAAGTGTAGATCGGGGACAGAGATGAGATTCTGATATCAAGATGATATCAAGATTATGTAGCTCAATGAACGCAATAATCTCATTGGTCTTCGAGGAGGCCCCATTGGCATTCCAGGCAGCTATTTTAAGCGGACCCATTTTGTACTGTAGAAGGAAGGGGACGTGTCTGTAGTAGCGCTTCTATGAGGGTCTCCACTAGAGACATCATCCTGTCCAGCCTAGTGAAGAGCTGAGCCAGCTTGGATTCCAGTATGGCATTTGCGTTCGTAGCGGGGAGGGGATGGGATTCAGTTGCAATGCGTGGCTGACTGCGTTTATCGATGGCTAGGCTGCCTTTAACTACGGTAGCAAAAGTTTACTTACCGTTGTTAAAGGCTGGGATGTTGGTTTGAGTGGGATGTTTACTAAACCCAGATGGCTCGCTGACCTTCGTTTGCTGCTTCTGCTTGAAAGCAATTTGGAGGTATTTTTTGCATCCTTTAAAGTTCGCTGCGTGTGAATTTCCACAGTGAAAGCAGCACCTAGGATCGTCCTGTCCAAGCTTGCACACTTGGGTTGGGTGGTTCTCTCCACATTCTCGGCAGATGTGATGTCGGGTGCAAAATGCAGAAAAATTCACCACATCGGGAACCATGATCCTTGGTACCTTGGGTGGACGACGGGCTTGCTGATCAGTTGCCGGCTGGATGATTGCAGCTTTCTTGTTTGCGGCACGGTTGATCGCTGCACGCGAGATGGATGGTTCATGGTCCATTTCATCTTTAGAGCTGAGGATAATAAACCTATTAGAGGTGTTTTGGTCGTCTAAAGAAGAGTTCGCTTTCTTTTGGACGGCCTTATCAGAGAGTGTGGATATTTGCCATCCTGGAAGTGGTGCGTTACCGGATCCTTACTTTGTTGTGTACTGGTTGCCGTAGTATACACACTGCCGCTCAGACTGGTAGTGAAGGTGAGCGGAGTCGAAATTGTTGAGATCGTCGATGTCATAGTAAGCGTTGTGCTACATGTTGTCCTCCTAATAGAAATAGTTGCTGGATTTGTGGAAGAAGATTCGGTGCATAGGCGTGCTCGTACGCTAGCGCAAAGTTCTGCTGGAGTAGCACCAGCAATTTTCTTCATCGATTCCAGGTCGATGGGTTTTTGCCGTGACATATTATCCGTTATTAGCCAAATTAACTATAACTTTAGTAAATAAAGTTAAGCAATTGACAATAATAAAAATATGTCAAACAGGTAGTTGGAGTTTGCCAATGGATGGTGCTAGTTTGCACATCTTAGACACAAACCAGTTGAAAGCTTAAAGCTGATCGTCTTGGGGATTATCAGTTAACCGCCACACAGGTTGAAAGCTTAAAGCTTAGCAGCTGATCGCTTCGAGAGTTATCGGTGGAACATCACCACAGATGGAGGCTTAAAGATTAACAGCTGATCGCCTCGTGAGTTTTGAGCCAACCACCAGCAAGCTGCCGCGGCCGCACAATTCAGAAGACCACACTTGTAAATATTATACACTGCAGAATCACTTGGTATCACTTGTGACTTTGTAAGACCACTTTTGTTATTAGTGCCACAGAAGTGGACTTGTCCATAAACTTTATAGTTTTTTGAAAATACTTAATAGTTGCACCAAAAGTGCGTCCGATAAATGCAAAAGCTCGGCTTGAACTGACGACTGTGAAATACCCAACACCCTTGAACAAAATATAACTGTTCTTATATTATGTTTCGAAATCAAAATTGTGATGAAACAGCTCGAGCTACGCACTCGCATCGCTCACTTTCACTGCCTGCTCTTGCGTGCGTTTGTATGTGTGTGTGTTTATACACATATATAAAAGCATTGCGTTGACAGCTACAGATCAGCTGACGCCCAACTGATTAAACCGCGAAAATTAATTCTTTAATAACTTTTTATTTCTTAATCAATCGATACCATTTTCAGGACTGTTTTATATTGATGCTTAAATGTTCCCTTCCAAATTCCAAGTCCCAAGTGCTTATAGAAGCTGAGATATTAGAAGCGTCAAACGGTTTTGGACGTATTGTGGGCGAATCGGGTCGTGGCATCCAAAGTTTAAAATAAACTCGATCACAGTTCGCAATAGAGGAGCCTACATACCAAATTTGGTGTCTTTACCTCTTATAGTTTAGAAGTTCTTTGCGTTACGGACAGATGGACATGGCCAAATCGAAGAGGCTATTGCTCCTGAGCAAGAATATATACTTTATGGGGTCTGCCATGCCTCCTTCTGCCTGTTACGCACATTTGCACCATTTTCAAAGGGTACAGGGTATAACAACTATAAAGGTATTTCAAAGAAGTCTGCTATTCCTAATAGTAGTCTGGAGATGATAATTACTTCACAACTTCAATATTCATGTAAATCCAATATTTCACTTTTTCAGTACGGCTTCGTGAAAAATATATCTATGACCACTAACTCTTTAGAAATTTCATCATCAGTTGTTAAGGGATTTGAAAATAACATTCAAACAGATGTCATTTATACCGATTTTAGTAAGGCACATAATAACTCAGTACTCCAATTGCTTGATCTGTTAGGTTTGCCCAAAAAGAATTTTTATACTCGGTGCCCACAGGGTACTCTTGGTATTGACTTTGTAATAGCTGCAAATGTATGTAACACCCATGAGGCGTGGCCGACACATTAAAGTGTATATATTCTGACTCAGGATTAAAAGCCGAGTCGATTGGAGCATGTCCGTCTATCCGTTTGTCCATTCGAATTAAACTTTTTTTTACTTAATCTTTGTTATGTGACGAGAATAGTCGGCAAAATTTTTGATAAAACGTCTATAGTAATTGCAGATTTACCCAACATCTTGTTGTTGATTGAATCGATTAAATTATGTCCGTCTTGTACGTCATTATGAAAACCTAAATCTCGGAGATTATAAGAGCTAAATTCTTCATTTTATTCACATAGTGCTTGTATTAATTGCAGATAGGTCAAATTTGTTTTAAAATTTTGACGTTGTGAATTTGGTCCAAATCAGTTCATAAACATGAAAGTTTTGTAACTTAAAATTTTTTGAGTACCAGATTTAGATTTATTTTTAAAATTAACAATTTTGGGTTATTTCTTCTTAGAATAGTTACAAACAGAATGTGATGATTTAACATTCGTATCTTTAATGATATAGCAAATTAATTTTTACAAATGCTTAAGTTATGTTAGCTTTGATAGGGTTTGTATTGTTGTTATTACTCGAACATAGGTGACTGGCATTATCAATTAAAGATGCTGCACTTTGTTGATCCAATAAATAAATAAAATAATTAAAAAAAAAATCAATAATTGAAATGCTATCACGACAAACAACACTAACTGCGAGTGCATATTCATAGAAAAAAAATAAGAGCGGCCCCTCAGCTTATAGTATCAAGTGAAAGCAACAACAACATGAACGAAAACAACCTCTCCGTTCCAGAAAAAGAGTGCAGACTTTCTGCTTCTGAGCGTAAAGCAGGCCATCCACAGGCAAGCATGTTCGCGAACATGCTCGCCAACTTGAATTTCATTTGCCCACCAACTAGTGCCAACATGCGCGCGAACATCATTGTCGGCGAACTTTCAAGCAGTCAACATGTCAACGGACAACGACAGCGGCACTGTAATTGCACTGATGACAATACATATTTGCTTAGAAAAAAAGAAAAAAAAAGAGGAAGCACAGAATGTGGATGAAGGAATGGTACTCTAAGCGCCAAAAATTCACACATGCGAAGCTTTTAAAGAAGTTGCATGAAACGTCTCCTATGGATTTAAAAAACTCTCTGCGAATGGACAGTTCTACATGTATGAAGAAGAACTGTTAAATTGAGTAGAGCCTGAAATACGAAAACAGGACACACAAATGCGTAAATTTTTATTTTTATACGCCTCGCTTTTTGCATGCCACACAACAGGCTCATTTTGCAGACAAAAAATTAATTTTTGCATAAGTTTGTTACTCATTTTGCGCTGCGCAAACACTTGTTTTCTCTACTAAACGATTTTACAAATGATGTTCGCGCCAACGTTGCCATCCATTGGCGAGCATGTTGTTGCGAACATAGACAAGATAAAATAATTTCAATTCCATGCGAGCATTTGGGCGAACACGAAATTTGACGGCGAACACTACCATCCACGGGAAAAATTTCGGCGAGCCCAACATGCTCGCCTGTGGATGGCCTGCTTTAGCCATTTTGGGCGGTCGGTAACATCAAGTGCGGATTATATTTCGTCTGCACTTGAAAAGAAGGCACTTAGCGCTGCGACAAAGTCGCTGCTTATGTATGCATTCTGTTGGCATAACAACAGTGTTGCATCATTATTTATATGTATGTACATATGTACGCATGCTACATCTCCCTCCTTTTAAAAAATAACGTAATTTATTTAGTTATTTTAGGTATTAATGTTAATTAATTTTTTGTTTTGTTTATATTATATAAACGTATATATTTAAAACTATGTGTACTTAAAAATATATGTGTTAGTATTTTATTTTAGATGTCTTTTTTTTATAGGAAAAGTATTTTTCTTTCTTTTTATACTCGGGTACCAATATACTCTGGGTTAGTGACAGCAGCAAATGTATGTAACACCCATAAGGAGGCGTGGCCGACCTGACTTAGGATCAACAGCCGAGTCGATTGGAGCATGTCCGTCTGTCCGTCTGCCCGTCTGTACGTCCGTATGAACACACAGATCTCGGAGACTATAAGAGATAGAGACTTCATTTTTTTGTAAAGTGCTTGTATTAATTGCAGGCAGATCAAGTTTATTTTGGATTTTTTTTTTGTAATCACAATGTAAGTAAATATAATAAAATTTATAATTTTTAGTTATTTTACGAAAATGTATTAATGTTAATAAATATATATATATATGTTGGAATGAACTTAAAAATGGCGAGTGAGTAGCACGATCAAAATAAATATTTAATGTATAAATGTATATAGTAAAATTAATTTAAAATTGGCGAGTGCGAAGCACGAGCAAAATATATTTACAATGTATATAATATAATTAACGTAAATTGACGAGTGCGTACCACGAGGTTTCTAAATATTTACAATTATGTGCAAGTTCGGTCAAAATCGGATCATAATCTTGGAAGTTAAGCAACTTTCAATTCTTTGGGCACCGGGTATTATATAGTCGAGCATACTCGACTAAGCTTTCCTACTTTTTTATATATGTCGAATTATGCTTGTCTTCCATTTGAGCGAAGCGCGTTTCGAAGTTTTCTCAAGCGACGACGGCAGCACACAGTACACAACTGATTTAACGATCGAATCGCTTCTATGCCTATGCCTTCGAATCACACCCGGCGACAGCGACACAACGCTGTCGCCCCGCTAAAACGGTACTTTCTTGTGAAATTAGCATTTCTGGTGAAATACCCAAAAATGTGTATTCCCCCACACACGCACACATACATTCACAACCACGCAGTTTCAATGCGCCGACACATACATTCACAACCGTGCAGTTTCAATGCGCCGATACGGCCATCCTGACGCTAACACGACCTCGTGCAGGAAATAACATTAGAATTTTTCCTTTCTTCTTTTATTTATTAAACTGAACATTCAATAGTTTCATAACAAAAGCCAATTTTCTTATCTTAATTCATAACAAATTATCATATTAACAATTTCACAAAACAGTATTGAGTTCCATAACCATCATTTTTTTCATCAATTCAATTCAATATTTCTTTCTTTCTTTTCATTTCTCTTTTTTTTTATATATTATTCATTCTTCTTCATTATTCACTCTTATAGTCGCATAATCAAATGCCCCACACGCCATCATCAAAACAAACAATATGTTTTGCACTTGTGCTTGTATTATATTTTATGGTCTCCGTACTCTGCCATTTTCGTTGGCCAGCAGTACAACTTCGTCACCCTTCTTGGTGTACTTCACTTTTTTCTTCAATACTCTCAGTATTTTCATTTTCACTCTCTTCTTCAATATTATTATAATCATCGTACACATTTAGCTCCTCGGGCACTTGCCCCTCTGGTAATTTTCTTAAATCCTCATGTGCATATTTATAATTTCTTTTATTGGTTAAAGACTTTAAAATGTACCTGTGACCTTCTAATACTTTTACTATTTCAAAAGGCCCCTTAAATTTTGGACTTAGCTAGGTCTGGTGTCTTTCTTCCTTTTAAGTAGCACAAAATCTCCAACTTTGTGCTTTGTTACTTTTGCCTTATTTCTATCAAATCGTTCTTTATCATAAGATACACTGGCTAATACATTCTTTGCAGCTAGCGCTCTTACGTTTGGCAGATCAATAACATTTTCTATATCACTAGGTGGAAGTAATCCTAATGGGCGTGTTACCTTTCCCAATAACATTTCTAATGGACTTGCTTTCGTAGTGCGGTTGGTTGTACAATTGATTGCCAACTGCACCTCTCCCAACACATCCTGCCAAGACTGTGTTCCAGTTTCAACCGCCGTTAACATATTCTTCAACGTGCTCATGGTTCACTCCACTTGACCATTAGCTCGACTTGCACCAGTGGCTATCAAATGCAAGTTTATTTTTTGATCTGAACAAAATTGACTGAACTTTGCGCCTGTAAAACACTTTCCCTGGTCAGCTATTATTCGGTTTGGTACTCCAAACAATGAAACAGCAGATTGAACGGCTTTTATACAACTCTCACTGTCTAATTCAAGACTATGACTAAGATAGACATATTTGGTAAACGCGTCTATCTGAACAATAACATACTCCTTCTGGTCACTCTTGCTACTTAATTTTCCTGTTATATCGATGTGGATAGTGTGCCATGGAATAGTGACTTTTGGTATTGGATGCAACTCATTTTGCAAGTGATGCAGTTGTCGACACATTTTTTTTACATATTTTGACATATTGTCAAACCAGTATAAATCGTAAGTTTTATCCAATGTCTTCTCAAAGCCTAAATGCATTATGGACTCATAAACTTGATTTATGACAGACTATCTGAAAGCTCGTGGCACCACTGGTAAACAACGTGTTCTCCCATTTCTTTGTATTTTCCGATGAAAAACTTCTGCCTTTAGTTCATAGGTATTCGCAATATCTTCAGACAGAGAAAAGTTTTTAAAATGTTTAACAATTTCGATTATGTCCGAATCTCGACGTTGTTCAGCAATAAGCCAGTTGCTTGAAATTTCAGCTAAATTTACTCTTCGACTATTTTTGCGGTTGAAGTAGACTTTGGTGAAAAAGGATTTCTCGATAAAAAGTCAACGTGTGCCATTCTTCTCTATACTGAATATCGAATGTGAATGACTGCAAATAAGCCCACCAACGTCGTGCTCTGGGGGTTAAATCTTGTTTATTTCTCCACGCCTTTAGTGAGTTGCAGTCAGTATAAACGACAAAGTTCCTGCCCAACAAATTATGTCGAAAATGTTTAATGGAGTTCACAACAGCTAAGGTTTCCAACTCGTACGAGTGATATCTTGATTCTGCCGGTGAAGTAGTTTTGCTATAGTATTATATTACCTGGGGTTTGTTATTAATTTTATGTAATAAAATTGCACCGTATCCATTGCAACTTGCGTCTGTGTGCAATTCGATTGGATAATTAGGGTCAAAAATAACAAGGACTGGTTTGTCGGTAAGAGTGGCAATGACCTTTTTCCGTATCTGTTCATGCTCTGTTTTCCAAATAAATTTGTTTTTCTCTGCAGTTAAGAAATATAACGGTTTCATTAATTGTGAAAATCTCTTAATAAACTGTCGGAAATAGGATGCTAGCCCAATGATTTGTCTAAGTAAAGTGACTGACTGTGGAGGCGGAAGAGCAGTCAACGCTACAACTTTCTGTGGATTTGGACGAATTTCGCCCGCACTTATATTGTAACCCAAATATTGAACCGATGTTTTCAGGAATGAACACTTTGTAAGATTGAATGAAAACCCAGCCTTTGTCAAAACATCTAGAACGAACTGTAATCTTTTTAGCGCCTCGCATTTTGTTGAGGCGACTATCATGATATCATCCATATAGACAATGAC
The DNA here is from genome assembly GCA_037044475.1 of Zaprionus obscuricornis. Taxonomy (NCBI): domain Eukaryota; kingdom Metazoa; phylum Arthropoda; class Insecta; order Diptera; family Drosophilidae; genus Zaprionus; species Zaprionus obscuricornis. The sequence continues at coordinate 186 of JBAMBR010005587.1, read as the reverse complement.
AAAGGAACTTGCTAGATCCCCTAGCGCCTGCATTACTTATCGTTGAAAAACAGAAGGTGCGTTTTTGAGTCCAAATGGCATAGATAGAAACTCGTATTGACCATCCGGGGTCACAAACGCTGTGTACTCGATAGAATCTAAATGTAAAGGAATTTGATAATATCCACTGGCCATGTCTAGACATGT
>JBAMBR010005586.1:0-15434 GCA_037044475.1 Zaprionus obscuricornis | reverse complement strand
AAGGGAAAACAAGAATTTACGCTTCGCTCTTTATACCGGTGCAAAAACCGCTCTGAGCAAAAGTTTTCATTTTTCATGCACTGTATGGTTATTATACCCTGTCTTGTATGAAAATGGCATATTAATTTTATGTAATTGAATTCAACAGGCAAAAGAAGACGTAGGAGACACAATAGGTTATATTTATTTTTTTTATACTATTTATTATAAATTTACTATTGTTTATTATAATATTATGTATTTGATAGTTTGTTTGTCGGTAAAGCTAGATGTGTCAAAGTTAATAAATTACGCAGGATTAAAGAAACAACAAGCATATATTTACCACTCATTATTTAAATGAAACTACTTTAATAAAAATGTACGGGTCGGATAGTTCAAAAATTTAATACTTGCAAAAAATATTGATCCAGGAGATCTGGAGCATTAGTTCATATAGATTTCAAAGGAAAGATCAGTTGAAAATTGATTAAAATCAATTTCTTGTGGAATATTGTAATTGAAGCCTTTGATTCAAGGCATATTAGTGGAATGCGTCAAGAAATTGCGGAATATTATATAAGATTTTATTTGAGCTTGTTTTGCAGATAGTATTCGTATTGGCAAAATTGTTCAGAACTGCGTTCATTATATCTCTACAATATTTTGAAAGTTCTTCTATCCTTTTCTATTCATCGCAGAAATTGTATTGTCTAATGCCATTGCCATCGCTGTCGTCGGCTTTTGTTTGACACTTAGGTTGTGGCATTGTTGTCATTGCCAACATTGTTGGTGTTGCCTGTTTATTTCGCCCACCTTAGTTGTAATTTTTGTGTGTTAGTTTTTCTAATTTTTGTAAACATATTGTTGCACTTCATAGTCAATATTCAAATGATTTTCTTTGTAATAATTCCTTGAAAAATAGTTAAATAATACATTATCTAGGCGCTTATTATATTTAACAATTAATAAGCACATATAATTGGATGAATGAACCATATTTCAAAATTATGCATGATCACTTTTCATTCTGACGTCGTTATTAATAAGTTAAATCTAATAAAATAAGTTTATTTATCCATAATATCAATTGATATTATATTTTAATGATAAGTAGCTATAAAATGTTCATTGATTATTATTCAAGTCTAAATTGAGCATACATTTGTTCCCAATAAATCATTACCATGAGCTTCCTACTTTTCAACAGCATTAATAAGTATATAGATATTTATATATATATATGCATAAATACATATATACTTGAACATACATACACATGTCTGTATGCTTATCCGACATTGCACACTTTCTTTAAAATATACGGAAATTTTAAGTTCTAATGCAAACGGTCACAGCAGGAAAGACAGAAAAAAAAAAACAAATTCCTATACAACACCATCGACAGCGACGTCGTCTGTATTTAAAATCTCGTATCTCTCGTAAATGAGAAACAAAAAAAATTAAAAGAAATTTTTAAAAATAACTTTTAGCTAACACGCAAGAGGAATTTTTATTCGAGCCAAAGACCCGACCAGCAACCAACGAAAAGTAAAAGCGCCAGCGACAAAAACATATCCAACAAAATAGCACACGAACGAGGAAGCAACTTCGGTTGTCTCTCTACTACCAGAGCAAGCCGTATAGCAATCGGGGCACTACCGGGGAAATTTCTCGGGATAACGCTGTACACATATGTAGATAATACTATACTACGTACGTACTTATGTACATACATATGCACATAGATCCATACATATGCACAGTAACAATATTGGGTTATTTGGCTCGATCTGCCAGTTCCTGTTGTCTGAGCTTTATAAATGTGTGTGTCCATATATATATATACAAGACATGTACATATATAGTATGTAAGTATGTATATATATATATATATATATATATATGTTTATATTATTTATTTATTTATATAAGTCAACATTACGTTACCTCGTATGTATTTTCGTCTTCGATGTCTTAATTATTTTGTATTAGTTGTTATTGAAGTTGCATTCAATTTAAATGATCAACACACCTTATGTATATATGTATTAATACATATATACAGACCAGCGTATGAAAATTCACATACACATCCGATCACAGACACCAATACACGTATTGTAGGCACTATGTAAAATTTCACATTTCAATTTTTTGTCAAACTAAGAAATCTTCACTTGAATATTGCTCCATATATAGTATAAAACTTATGTATATGCGATTTTATTTGTGTATACCATATGCAATACTCTTCTATATATGTATCTCGATAGTTGTACATATAAATATGATATATAATTATGTATATGTATATGTGTATATAGATTTTTATATTTCGCGCACTGGCCTTTAGCCACGGTTGCTTTCTGCCGCCTTGTTCGCGTTGCTCTATGCGGTCGACTGGCTGCAGCTCTACAAATTTTCTCGATTTTCCCCCAAAACACTGAAAATGCCGAATTCGCTCGCTCCTTCTATTTAATTCTCTTGCGGCATTGTTATCCTAAAAATAAACCCCCATAATATTTCTCCCAACAGAAAAATACGCTTACATATATGCGGTCTTTAAATCTTTCATTTTTCTCGCTCTCTCATTCTGCCTCTCTTTTGTCGCCCGTTCTACTCACGTGCATCAGGGAGATTTGAGTTTGGAGCAGGCGCGTGCCAGAGCGTGATGTGTGAAGCGATCGCATCGAGATCACGCTCGTGCATATATGTACATTACGTTTTGGGTGTCTATAATCGAGTGCGTTGGGTAGATACACATTTAAATATATATTTACGTATTTTTTATATACATATGAATATGTATACTCTTTTTAACATGTAAGAATGTGTGTATATATTGTCATATAAACATTTAGGGAGGACAGAGGCTGACAGAGGAACTGAGGTTGTATTTGAAGAGACAGAGATTCAACAGTATCCGAGCGCTAAATGAGCAATTGATTTATTTTGATATAATTTGCTATACACGTCTCACACACAAACACAAATTCAAGTAATTCGAGTATATATGTGTAAGTATGTAATTAAGGGGCGACTATTTGCAAATAATTTTTAAATTTTCGATATTTTTGCATAAATTTCATGTTAATCCGATAAGTACTCATGCAACTTCATTACGAATCGTAAATCTTATTAGTTTTAACCGGATAGAATAAGAAATCTTGTCATATCTATAGAATGTAGTGGTCCAATATGGCTCCATCAAATTATATAGATAAAGGTTAGCAGTTCAGCAGTATTTATATCAAGTTTCATACATACTAGAAAGACTATTGCGGACATGGTCCAAATAAACATGACTATTGACTCTGATGTACTAATTCTACTTATCGATAATGGCAAGCCTTTAAGTGGCAAGTAATAAGTGTTAGTGTGTAAATATAGTTTTCAATTAACGCAATCTTTTATATTAATCTAAACTGAATTAATTCAATTAATCTAATTTAATTAATCGTAATGGGACTACTATAGTAAGAGATAATTATGAAAGCAAGCCTTAATTCAATTTGTATTTATTCCCTGTATTAAATCTTCATATGAATAACCTAGAGGTTTAACCTAGATATAGAATACAGTAGCAAGGAGTTAAATGTCGTTTGTTTTGAGCACATTATTGTTTGTCTATCAACATTCAGCCCACATCATATAGTCAGAATACAAGACTTATGTAAATCTGCAAAGATAATTGTAACTGTCCTGATTGTCAAGAATCAATTATTAAATATGTATATATTTATCAAATGGCAGACACTCGAAGACGACTCAACTGACAAGTTAGAATCGAAGAGTCAATACGGAAATAGCCCAGAAATTGAATTCAGAATTGAATCAAAGCTTAATACTTGTACAGAACGTACTTGAACTATTACCAGAGCACTAAGTCAACCTTAACAGTCATAAAGTGAACTTACATAATTTCCGGATGAGTTTTGTCTGTCAGTAGGGTTATCAAATTCGAATTTTCACGCATACGCCCACGTGTTCACTTGAGTACACAGTAGCCATCACGCGTACTTTTTTATACATGTACGTTTATATATCTCCTACATACATACATACATATATAGAGGACTAGTACTTGTGCCTTTAAAAATGACCTAAAGACCAATCGACCTACTTTATACATTGCCTACTTTTTGTCCGTGCCACAGCGAAGAACATAAAATTGCATGACAAAAACGTTGCCAAGAACAACAAGGCAAACAAGAACTACCATACATATGTAAGTATGTATGTATGTATGTCGTACAAGTATCACAGCAACAAAATGTAGGCGTCAGTATTCAATGGGCGTGTTACTCGTGGGCCGTAGAAGTGCAAGTGCCCAAAAATAAACAAGACGTCGCTGGAATTTTGTGGCAGCGTTAAGCGGAAATGCCATTTTTGGTTCAATACAGTGAAACCTGCGAGTCTGTCTTCGTGTGTACGTGTGTATGTTGTTTAAAACTTTCGCTGCGCTTCACCGCGTAAATAGTTGATATACAGAGGTAGACTAGTCTTTTCCATTGCCGACAGCACGCGCTCATTAAGACATGGCATAAATGTATTAGAAAACTATAGCTTAAAGCTATACTGTATACTGCAAACATATACATACATATGTACATACATATCTCATACACATCCGTACTGAGCCAATGTTAGCTACCGGCTTTCACTGCAGTTCTATACATTTCATTCAATTTTGTTGCATTGCAAAGGACAAGGATTTTGCTTGAACGGCATGTGTGAATAGAGGCAGGTTCACTACTGAATGGCGCCACGTTTTGTGTAGTCACTGTGTATATGTAAATGTGTGTATATGTACTGGAATGTGTAGTGACGTGTGTTGGCCATTTACTTTCCGTTCTTAATTGACTTTGCATGATGCAGACAGAGGGTGTTAGTTATGTTGTCGCCTGTCCTCAGAATTTTATTTTCACGAGTTTTTTCGACGGAGACCTGCTAATTGTTGGCACTGCCATTCAGCGATAATTAAATTTTGCTTTTTAACTAACAAAAAAAAAAGGGAGTGTTCCGAGTTAAATGATCTTTAGGGAATTGCATGCATTTTGAGTTCAAAAAGCAGTTTATAATTTAATGTTAAAGCTTGTTGAGTAAATGTACATGGATAAACGTAATTTTTTTTAGGTACCGAGTCTGTATAAATGTTACTTAGAGATAGATTTTCTTGCTTACTACAAACCAAAAGGAAGGCAACTAAACTATTGAATAAACTACTGATTTCATTATAATATTTATTCAATTAACTAAAAATAATACATTTTTATATGACTTCATAAATCTTCTATTACCTCAAGTATGTGCCTAAGTATAACAGCAATAAACTATTCACTTTAAGTACAAGAGCAACATTAACACCTGCTTTTCCCTCATTTACCTAATTGAGTTGCTCTTGTTGCGCTCCATTTTGTAGCGCCTACTTCTCCTTCTCCTTCTACTTCTTTTCTATTCACTACTTTCAACTTGCGAGTGCATGGTGCTGCAAGTGTCCAACACGAAGAAGACGGGAGAGAGTACCAGTGTCTCTACAACAACCTCTCGTTGGCATAATTTACGTTTGTAATTGTCGTGTACGTTCTTGACTTTTGTTATTCTGTTTTGTTGTTATGTTTTGCACAGTTATTCACTGTACTGTGACACACGGAGACAGAAAGTCGCAAATTGCTTGCAAACATTGAACATTAACATTCGTGCGCCGATAAAGGAAGCTTATTGTCCAATTAAATATACCATAACTGTGAAAAATCGCGTTTGGATAAAGTATAGCTTTAATATATAATAGTTATGTAGTAATTATTTTTCATATTAATGAGAGAACTGTTAAAATAAAATGAAAATGAAGCCAAATGATACATTTTTCATCTACAGAAATTGAATATAATGGATGCTTAATTTAATGGGCACTGCGTATGTAAAGTTAAATCCTTTAGAAATATATCGAAAGGTAATTTTCATTTATAACATTGATGGTTAATTCTGAGGGCATAACATCTGTCGAGTCAATCAAGAATTTGGTTACCCATGCGGTCAATTAGTTTGACAATCTGAGAAACGTACGCATTCCAATACCAGAGCGTTGCAACGTTTTGCAAAGCGGTTCACCGCGGTGTACGGTATTGCGGTTATTCATTAACATTTCCGTCTAAATTGCATGATGTGCTGTTTAATTTATTTTGACATTTAAATAAATGCGCAGAGAAATGTCAAACTGCGCATCCGTCGGACAAACTGTCTGTTATGTGATTTGACTGTCCGGGAAGGTCACCACTATGGCGGTTGGGCGCTCTGAAGAGGTTGGCACACTTTCAGGGCAGCACCTTCTCAACATTACGCCGTGACCGCTTTTCCAACGTAGCGCCGACTGCTCATTTAATTGCGTATTTTTTTTTGTTGATATAAGCAGATTATATTAAAGAGAACAAGAATTTACAAAGACGAGAAACAGAGGTAGGAAAAAGGGACACGGGCCACTATGGGCTTGTGTTGCCACTGAGATGCAAGTAATTAAAATGAATTTTCAAGTTGTGTTGCGAATTTGTTTTCTGTTCGTTGTTCAAGTACCGTGCATTGGGGGAATTATTTGATTTCTGATGCATTGCAGAAAACAAGAGAGAGGAGAGAATTTTGAGAGAAATGAGTGCAAAATTTGCAACTGTTGTTGCCATTTAATTTAGTTTTTATTTTATTTTTTTGTGGAAGTGCCTTTCAAAAAAATATACAGCAACAAAATTATGAAAACAACGAACGTCGCGAGGTTTGACTGCTTTTCGCGCAAATTGCGCTAATCATGTACATAAAATGTATAACATATATAAACGCCCTTGGAAAAGTAATATTTTTTATGAAATATGTATATTTACATATGTATATATAGCGCTATATGCATGTAATCAAAATACATCGACGAATTATAGAGTGAACAATGTCATACTTTATAAAAACACTAATCACTCCACCAAATAAAATCATAAATCTATAATAATTATTTGTATGCGACTGTAGTTGTCACAACATATTTCATTTGTACATCTATGTATGTATATTAAATAAACAAACCATAATTAGTTTTATTATTGTTTCCAACTCAATAAACGAAAATAAAATGTCACCGATTCTAATCATTATACAATATATTCAATTTTGAATCACTTCAGTTTACTATCTGTAAATTTCAATGCAAGTTGACATTAAATTGATAAGAATTGACGGACTAGTTAAATATTCAGATAATGTTGATTTTGTTTACTTATTTGAAGTTTAATTTAAAGAGACGCTTGAAACACGTGACGAGGTGGCCGAGTGGTTAAGGCGTTGGACTGCTAATCCAATGTGCTCTGCACGCGTGGGTTCGAATCCCATCCTCGTCGATTGAATTTTCAATTTTTTTTTTTTATTCTGGTTTTTGCATTGGATAATAACGTATATAAAGTTTTTAGAAATTGATGTAGAGGCGTGGCAGACCCGAAAATGTATAAATGTAGCAGTAATGATCAAAATCAAAAGGTGATTCGGGCAAGAAAAGCCCATCTGTATATATGAATCTAAACATTTATAAGGACCAGGATTATAATAAAAACAATTTGCACTTCGACAATTGATTCTTATACGGAATAAGTACCTATATATAATTTATGGGAAATATTTGTATATATAATAATATATAAAAATTGTCATGATTCCAAAGCACGTGAATCGTTGATTTAAATTAAAGATATAAAGTAACGATTCACGTGCTTTGGAATCGTGAGATTTTTATATATCGTTATATATGCAAAATATTTCCCATAAATTATATATAGGTACTTATTCCGTATAAGAATCAATTGTCGAAGTGCAAATTGTTTTTATTATAATCCTGGTCCTTATAAATGTTTAGATTCATATATACAGATGGGCTTTTCTTGCCCGAATCACCTTTTGATTTTGATCATTACTGCTACATTTATACATTTTCGGGTCTGCCACGCCTCTACATCAATTTCTAAAAACTTTATATACGTTATTATCCAATGCAAAAACCAGAATAAAAAAAAAAAATTGAAAATTCAATCGACGAGGATGGGATTCGAACCCACGCGTGCAGAGCACATTGGATTAGCAGTCCAACGCCTTAACCACTCGGCCACCTCGTCACGTGTTTCAAGCGTCTCTTTAAATTAAACTTCAAATAAGTAAACAAAATCAACATTATCTGAATATTTAACTAGTCCGTCAATTCTTATCAATTTAATGTCAACTTGCATTGAAATTTACAGATAGTAAACTGAAGTGATTCAAAATTGAATATATTGTATAATGATTAGAATCGGTGACATTTTATTTTCGTTTATTGAGTTGGAAACAATAATAAAACTAATTATGGTTTGTTTATTTAATATACATACATAGATGTACAAATGAAATATGTTGTGACAACTACAGTCGCATACAAATAATTATTATAGATTTATGATTTTATTTGGTGGAGTGATTAGTGTTTTTATAAAGTATGACATTGTTCACTCTATAATTCGTCGATGTATTTTGATTACATGCATATAGCGCTATATATACATATGTAAATATACATATTTCATAAAAAATATTACTTTTCCAAGGGCGTTTATATATGTTATACATTTTATGTACATGATTAGCGCAATTTGCGCGAAAAGCAGTCAAACCTCGCGACGTTCGTTGTTTTCATAATTTTGTTGCTGTATATTTTTTTGAAAGGCACTTCCACAAAAAAATAAAATAAAAACTAAATTAAATGGCAACAACAGTTGCAAATTTTGCACTCATTTCTCTCAAAATTCTCTCCTCTCTCTTGTTTTCTGCAATGCATCAGAAATCAAAAAATTCCCCCAATGCACGGTACTTGAACAACGAACAGAAAACAAATTCGCAACACAACTTGAAAATTCATTTTAATTACTTGCATCTCAGTGGCAACACAAGCCCATAGTGGCCCGTGTCCCTTTTTCCTACCTCTGTTTCTCGTCTTTGTAAATTCTTGTTCTCTTTAATATAATCTGCTTATATCAACAAAAAAAAAAATACGCAATTAAATGAGCAGTCGGCGCTACGTTGGAAAAGCGGTCACGGCGTAATGTTGAGAAGGTGCTGCCCTGAAAGTGTGCCAACCTCTTCAGAGCGCCCAACCGCCATAGTGGTGACCTTCCCGGACAGTCAAATCACATAACAGACAGTTTGTCCGACGGATGCGCAGTTTGACATTTCTCTGCGCATTTATTTAAATGTCAAAATAAATTAAACAGCACATCATGCAATTTAGACGGAAATGTTAATGAATAACCGCAATACCGTACACCGCGGTGAACCGCTTTGCAAAACGTTGCAACGCTCTGGTATTGGAATGCGTACGTTTCTCAGATTGTCAAACTAATTGACCGCATGGGTAACCAAATTCTTGATTGACTCGACAGATGTTATGCCCTCAGAATTAACCATCAATGTTATAAATGAAAATTACCTTTCGATATATTTCTAAAGGATTTAACTTTACATACGCAGTGCCCATTAAATTAAGCATCCATTATATTCAATTTCTGTAGATGAAAAATGTATCATTTGGCTTCATTTTCATTTTATTTTAAGAACTGTTAAAATTCATTAATATGAAAAATAATTACTACATAACTATTATATATTAAAGCTATAGTTTATCCAAACGCGATTTTTCACAGTTATGGTATATTTAATTGGACAATAAGCTTCCTTTATCGGCGCACGAATGTTAATGTTCAATGTTTGCAAGCAATTTGCGACTTTCTGTCTCCGTGTGTCACAGTACAGTGAATAACTGTGCAAAACATAACAACAAAACAGAATAACAAAAGTCAAGAACGTACACGACAATTACAAACGTAAATTATGCCAACGAGAGGTTGTTGTAGAGACACTGGTACTCTCTCCCGTCTTCTTCGTGTTGGACATTTGCAGCACCATGCACTCGCAAGTTGAAAGTAGTGAATAGAAAAGAAGTAGAAGGAGAAGGAGAAGTAGGCGCTACAAAATGGAGCGCAACAAGAGCAACTCAATTAGGTAAATGAGGGAAAAGCAGGTGTTAATGTTGCTCTTGTACTTAAAGTGAATAGTTTATTGCTGTTATACTTAGGCACATACTTGAGGTAATAGAAGATTTATGAAGTCATATAAAAATGTATTATTTTTAGTTAATTGAATAAATATTATAATGAAATCAGTAGTTTATTCAATAGTTTAGTTGCCTTCCTTCTGGTTTGTAGTAAGCAAAAAAATCTATCTCTAAGTAACATTTATACAGACTCGATACCTAAAAAAAATTACGTTTATCCATGTACATTTACTCAACAAGCTTTAACATTAAATTATAAACTGCTTTTGAACTCAAAATGCATGAAATTCCCTAAAGATCATTTAACTCGGAACACTCCCTTTTTTTTTTTGTTAGTTAAAAAGCAAAATTTAATTATCGCTGAATGGCAGTGCCAACAATTAGCAGGTCTCCGTCGAAAAAACTCGTGAAAATAAAATTCTGAGGACAGGCGACAACATAACTAACGCCCTCTGTCTGCATCATGCAAAGTCAATTAAGAACGGAAAGTAAATGGCCAACACACGTCACTACACATTCCAGTACATATACACACATTTACATATACACAGTGACTACACAAAACGTGGCGCCATTCAGTAGTGAACCTGCCTCTATTCACACATGCCGTTCAAGCAAAATCCTTGTCCTTTGCAATGCAACAAAATTGAATGAAATGTATAGAACTGCAGTGAAAGCCGGTAGCTAACATTGGCTCAGTACGGATGTGTATGAGATATGTATGTACATATGTATGTATATGTTTGCAGTATACAGTATAGCTTTAAGCTATAGTTTTCTAATACATTTATGCCATGTCTTAATGAGCGCGTGCTGTCGGCAATGGAAAAGACTAGTCTACCTCTGTATATCAACTATTTACGCGGTGAAGCGCAGCGAAAGTTTTAAACAACATACACACGTACACACGAAGACAGACTCGCAGGTTTCACTGTATTGAACCAAAAATGGCATTTCCGCTTAACGCTGCCACAAAATTCCAGCGACGTCTTGTTTATTTTTGGGCACTTGCACTTCTACGGCCCACGAGTAACACGCCCATTGAATACTGACGCCTACATTTTGTTGCTGTGATACTTGTACGACATACATACATACATACTTACATATGTATGGTAGTTCTTGTTTGCCTTGTTGTTCTTGGCAACGTTTTTGTCATGCAATTTTATGTTCTTCACTGTGGCACGGACAAAAAGTAGGCAATGTATAAAGTAGGTCGATTGGTCTTTAGGTCATTTTTAAAGGCACAAGTACTAGTCCTCTATATATGTATGTATGTATGTAGGAGATATATAAACGTACATGTATAAAAAAGTACGCGTGATGGCTACTGTGTACTCAAGTGAACACGTGGGCGTATGCGTGAAAATTCGAATTTGATAACCCTACTGACAGACAAAACTCATCCGGAAATTATGTAAGTTCACTTTATGACTGTTAAGGTTGACTTAGTGCTCTGGTAATAGTTCAAGTACGTTCTGTACAAGTATTAAGCTTTGATTCAATTCTGAATTCAATTTCTGGGCTATTTCCGTATTGACTCTTCGATTCTAACTTGTCAGTTGAGTCGTCTTCGAGTGTCTGCCATTTGATAAATATATACATATTTAATAATTGATTCTTGACAATCAGGACAGTTACAATTATCTTTGCAGATTTACATAAGTCTTGTATTCTGACTATATGATGTGGGCTGAATGTTGATAGACAAACAATAATGTGCTCAAAACAAACGACATTTAACTCCTTGCTACTGTATTCTATATCTAGGTTAAACCTCTAGGTTATTCATATGAAGATTTAATACAGGGAATAAATACAAATTGAATTAAGGCTTGCTTTCATAATTATCTCTTACTATAGTAGTCCCATTACGATTAATTAAATTAGATTAATTGAATTAATTCAGTTTAGATTAATATAAAAGATTGCGTTAATTGAAAACTATATTTACACACTAACACTTATTACTTGCCACTTAAAGGCTTGCCATTATCGATAAGTAGAATTAGTACATCAGAGTCAATAGTCATGTTTATTTGGACCATGTCCGCAATAGTCTTTCTAGTATGTATGAAACTTGATATAAATACTGCTGAACTGCTAACCTTTATCTATATAATTTGATGGAGCCATATTGGACCACTACATTCTATAGATATGACAAGATTTCTTATTCTATCCGGTTAAAACTAATAAGATTTACGATTCGTAATGAAGTTGCATGAGTACTTATCGGATTAACATGAAATTTATGCAAAAATATCGAAAATTTGAAAATTATTTGCAAATAGTCGCCCCTTAATTACATACTTACACATATATACTCGAATTACTTGAATTTGTGTTTGTGTGTGAGACGTGTATAGCAAATTATATCAAAATAAATCAATTGCTCATTTAGCGCTCGGATACTGTTGAATCTCTGTCTCTTCGAATACAACCTCAGTTCCTCTGTCAGCCTCTGTCCTCCCTAAATGTTTATATGACAATATATACACACATTCTTACATGTTAAAAAGAGTATACATATTCATATGTATATAAAAAATACGTAAATATATATTTAAATGTGTATCTACCCAACGCACTCGATTATAGACACCCAAAACGTAATGTACATATATGCACGAGCGTGATCTCGATGCGATCGCTTCACACATCACGCTCTGGCACGCGCCTGCTCCAAACTCAAATCTCCCTGATGCACGTGAGTAGAACGGGCGACAAAAGAGAGGCAGAATGAGAGAGCGAGAAAAATGAAAGATTTAAAGACCGCATATATGTAAGCGTATTTTTCTGTTGGGAGAAATATTATGGGGGTTTATTTTTAGGATAACAATGCCGCAAGAGAATTAAATAGAAGGAGCGAACGAATTCGGCATTTTCAGTGTTTTGGGGGAAAATCGAGAAAATTTGTAGAGCTGCAGCCAGTCGACCGCATAGAGCAACGCGAACAAGGCGGCAGAAAGCAACCGTGGCTAAAGGCCAGTGCGCGAAATATAAAAATCTATATACATATATACATATACATAATTATATATCATATTTATATGTACAACTATCGAGATACATATATAGAAGAGTATTGCATATGGTATACACAAATAAAATCGCATATACATAAGTTTTATACTATATATGGAGCAATATTCAAGTGAAGATTTCTTAGTTTGACAAAAAATTGAAATGTGAAATTTTACATAGTGCCTACAATACGTGTATTGGTGTCTGTGATCGGATGTGTATGTGAATTTTCATACGCTGGTCTGTATATATGTATTAATACATATATACATAAGGTGTGTTGATCATTTAAATTGAATGCAACTTCAATAACAACTAATACAAAATAATTAAGACATCGAAGACGAAAATACATACGAGGTAACGTAATGTTGACTTATATAAATAAATAAATAATATAAACATATATATATATATATATATATATATATATATATATATATACTTACACACTATATATGTACATGTCTTGTATATATATATGGACACACACATTTATAAAGCTCAGACAACAGGAACTGACAGATCGAGCCAAATAACCCAATATTGTTACTGTGCATATGTATGGATCTATGTGCATATGTATGTACATAAGTACGTACGTAGTATAGTATTATCTACATATGTGTACAGCGTTATCCCGAGAAATTTCCCCGGTAGTGCCCCGATTGCTATACGGCTTGCTCTGGTAGTAGAGAGACAACCGAAGTTGCTTCCTCGTTCGTGTGCTATTTTGTTGGATATGTTTTTGTCGCTGGCGCTTTTACTTTTCGTTGGTTGCTGGTCGGGTCTTTGGCTCGAATAAAAATTCCTCTTGCGTGTTAGCTAAAAGTTATTTTTAAAAATTTCTTTTAATTTTTTTTGTTTCTCATTTACGAGAGATACGAGATTTTAATTACAGACGACGTCGCTGTCGATGGTGTTGTATAGGAATTTGTTTTTTTTTTTCTGTCTTTCCTGCTGTGACCGTTTGCATTAGAACTTAAAATTTCCGTATATTTTAAAGAAAGTGTGCAATGTCGGATAAGCATACAGACATGTGTATGTATGTTCAAGTATATATGTATTTATGCATATATATATATATATATATATATATATATAAATATCTATATACTTATTAATGCTGTTGAAAAGTAGGAAGCTCATGGTAATGATTTATTGGGAACAAATGTATGCTCAATTTAGACTTGAATAATAATCAATGAACATTTTATAGCTACTTATCATTAAAATATAATATCAATTGATATTATGGATAAATAAACTTATTTTATTAGATTTAACTTATTAATAAAGACGTCAGAATGAAAAGTGATCATGCATAATTTCGAAATATGGTTCATTCATCCAATTATATGTGCTTATTAATTGTTAAATATAATAAGCGCCTAGATAATGTATTATTTAACTATTTTTCAAGGAATTATTACAAAGAAAATCATTTGAATATTGACTATGAAGTGCAACAATATGTTTACAAAAATTAGAAAAACTAACACACGAAAAATTACAACTAAGGTGGGCGAAATAAACAGGCAACACCAACAATGTTGGCAATGACAACAATGCCACAACCTAAGTGTCAAACAAAAGCCGACGACAGCGATGGCAATGGCATTAGACAATACAATTTCTGCGATGAATAGAAAAGGATAGAAGAACTTTCAAAATATTGTAGAGATATAATGAACGCAGTTCTGAACAATTTTGCCAATACGAATACTATCTGCAAAACAAGCTCAAATAAAATCTTATATAATATTCCGCAATTTCTTGACGCATTCCACTAATATGCCTTGAATCAAAGGCTTCAATTACAATATTCCACAAGAAATTGATTTTAATCAATTTTCAACTGATCTTTCCTTTGAAATCTATATGAACTAATGCTCCAGATCTCCTGGATCAATATTTTTTGCAAGTATTAAATTTTTGAACTATCCGACCCGTACATTTTTATTAAAGTAGTTTCATTTAAATAATGAGTGGTAAATATATGCTTGTTGTTTCTTTAATCCTGCGTAATTTATTAACTTTGACACATCTAGCTTTACCGACAAACAAACTATCAAATACATAATATTATAATAAACAATAGTAAATTTATAATAAATAGTATAAAAAAAATAAATATAACCTATTGTGTCTCCTACGTCTTCTTTTGCCTGTTGAATTCAATTACATAAAATTAATATGCCATTTTCATACAAGACAGGGTATAATAACCATACAGTGCATGAAAAATGAAAACTTTTGCTCAGAGCGGTTTTTGCACCGGTATAAAGAGCGAAGCGTAAATTCTTGTTTTCCCTTA
>JBAMBR010005584.1:0-63145 GCA_037044475.1 Zaprionus obscuricornis | reverse complement strand
CATAACATTGAGGTTTAGTATATACATTGATATTTCTTCTAACTTTAACTTGCAGTTTAATCAATTTCCTGAATTGCTTATCCAAATGCTCTTGTGTTATCGGGAACTCTGAAGCATTTACAAATTCCAATTTCGCAAATAAATAAGATAACTGAGAAACGTATTGACCGACCAACTTGAAATTTGTTATGAAATTGATTTGATATTAGTAGCAACTTATAAGTAGTATATGTCTCATATAAGTTTGCTCTAACCCCTAGACCATTGCATCGTGAGGATGCTATATAAGTAGTGACGCCGAAGACTCTTTGCTTTCTTTGATTAATCGCTGAATAATTGAACAAGATTGGACTTGCAGTACATCGTTTAAAAGAGTATAAGGATACTTAAACATTAAGTACAATTTTCTTATTAATTATTTATTATTATTATTTATTATTTTTGAATAAAACTTGTTGTTCACAACAAATTTGCGAAAATCGTCTTTTGGCCTTGTAATTTCGTATTAAAATAAATTTATCGTAGTTAATGTTTCGCATAACTTCACAACTTTTCACTTTGCATCGTGAGCGTAAACTCAATTAATTGTGATGATAATTAAATCTGTGCTATGCATTAACTATAGTAAATTACTTCAAATTGTATTAACAACTAAATGTTACAACTGACAAAGTAGTATGTATGTTATGTACTATTTGTGTTGAAGAAAATGGCTTTTAGAGTACTATATATATTATATAAAATACTTGTAGTTCTCTCATATGTATATCTTGTGCCAAAATAAGCAAAATACATTGAGCTTAACTAAATGTAAATTGTATTTAAATTGCATTTGCATGTATATTTATATTTACATTTACATTTACATTTACATTTGCATTTGCATTTGCCTTTGCTTCTGATTGCAGTAAAGAATGAATTGCACATTGAAATCGATGTTAGACTTTTCGTATATACAAAAGCATTCCATTGCTTTGTTTTGTTTTGCCTGCTTAGTAACATTTCTTACCAATAAAAACCTCTGCGTGCAACTTGAACATTTTTGTCTATTTCGTCTGTTCTTCTTCTTGTACAAGTTCGAATTGTTTATGTATTTTGCTTTGGTAATTTACACTCTGCAGACATAAACTTGAATTCTTAGCTAACTTTAGCTTACAGCGGACTTCAAAGTTATGTATGGCATACATACTCACACACACACACAAACGTGCAAGCAACTACAGTACTCACACCTACAAATCATATGTCAAAATCAAAGTTAATCCCTTTGTGTTATGTACTGCAATTTAAATTATGTGCTTAAAGGCTTTAACTGAGCCTAACCAAATACAAATTAAAACAAGCATGAAATTATTCACAGCACACCGAATATGCTATACGCTTTATTCAGGCAGTAGCTAAATGATACAGTGGGTCGATTCATCTTAATGTGAGATAGAAATATTTAGAGAAATTCATATTTTCTTTTACTAGTGTGAGTGCTGGTCAAGAATATCTTTAATGTGACCTGTCACGCCTTCTGGATAATATAAATATATCATTGTCAGAGTATAAAAAAAAAACAAAAAAACAAACGTGAAACCCAATAAACATACACACGTATACGCATACGTATACGCATACGCAGAGTCAAAGTCAAATCGCCAATGTTGCAGACAGTCCAAACAGCAATCCCCAGAACGCATCACAAATTGCGTATGTTATATGTTATTTTTTTTATTGTATTTTTTTTTTTTTGGGTTCAGCTGCTGCCATTATTTTTGTTTTTATTGCGCAATACGTGAAACAATCATAAAAAAAGGAAGTCAAGAGGCGCAATTTGAAACAACTACGGCAAGCACTTGAACCCAAACGGTTGACAACAACACCAACAACAACAACAACAACAACAGTAACATACATACATAGATACCATATACAACGTACATACCATACATACATAAGTTTGACTGTCTGCCTGTTTCTCTGTATGTGTATGTATGTTTATGGGCAATAAGCGTATAACAACAACAAACAATAACAGATTTATTACATATTTCGCACTGGTAATTGAGATTAAACAGTTCAAAAAACAGCCGCTTGGCATTTCATAAACTCGCCGTACGCTTACGCAGCAACACCCGCACACATGTACAGCATATGTATAAAGCAACGCATAAATTCAAAAGACACATAGTATATCGCTTTTGCCTTTAACCCTACCTTGCCTGTAAACCCTTTAATTTTTCTGCTCTGTATTTTTTTAATAACCAAAAGTTCTCTGGCCCATGACCGATGTCGGCATTTTGGTTACAAGTTGCAGTGTAATTCATTTTAATAATTGTCGACTTGCCACCTTTACTTATGACAAACTGTGTTTTTATTTTATTTTTTTAATAATTTAATTACTCGATCTATATATAGTAATTGTTGTTGTTTCAATTTCTGGATTTTGCCGCATTCGCATTTAATTGATAAATATGTCGGGATAGAGCGTTGTGTTGCGATGCCAGCTGTAATTATAGGCGATTTGAATAATTCAATGCTCAGCTCTATTGGCTCAGGCATTGCGTTTTGTTTGCGCAATTAATTGTGCGGCCAAATACACAGTAGTGCACAGTGGTACAAAATGTAGCAAAATAGAGATTTTGAATTATAACTAAGCTCAGCATTACTTTAATTCATTGAATCGTTAAAGTTAAATATTTTATTTCATTGTAAGCTGATGAAAATATATAAATTTCGACCACTGTGCGGTCGGGTTGCTTGGTCATCATCTGTTTGGCGTTCTCAACTTCTGTTGTGCACTGTCATTTGCTTGATAACCATACAACATTCATACATATACACGCACACATACGTCCGACGTCTGACGTCCGACCACGCACCACATGCGACACGACACAACCTGACACGCCTATCTTAGCGTTAGCAATTCAACTAACACACCATTCTATTATCCCAACGCGTCAACGTGCCGCACCACTATCCATCCCGATGGTGCCACAGTTGCTCTTGTTGCTACATACATATACATATATATACACGTACATATACATACATAGTTTGGCGTCGCTTGGCAGGCAGTCGCTCATAAGCAATTCATGTGTTTGCAAACAGTTCAATTTAATTTTAGTGCCGCGGGTGCGAAATTGCTGCTCAATTATTAAGGCAAAGAATTATTAGAGCCGGGACTCGATACTAACTTGTGGTAAGCGGACTTTTTAGAAGTTCTGAGAAGTGTGCTTGGCGCTGCCTATCAACATTTACCTAGACCAACTTCATTCAGGTGCAAGTTGTTGTTGATGTTGAATACCATGAATACTAGGGGATACTGTGAATATTGTGGATACTGTGAATACTGCGGATAATGGGAAAGAGAATGCTCGCTTCTAGTTTTTACCGTTTCGGCACATAATTGCGGCGAAACCCGAAGATAAATTACCCAAACTCAAAACTTTGACCTAAGCGCCGTTCCGTGAGTAAGATTAATGATGCAAAGCATCGCACCAAACGTTGATATATACGTGTACCGTTATGAACCTAATTAATGTATTAAACTTGCAAGATGTGTTGCGTTATATATGTATATACACCATACAAGAGTGTGTGTATGTGTGTGTGAGTGCCTGTGTTTTACAAGAGGGATGCTTGAAAACACTTAAATATTATTGTCAACTACAATTAATACATTTTTACTAAAGAAAATATTTTCAAGTTTTCATTGAAAGAAAAAAAAATAGTTATATAGTATTAAAAAATTAATTATGGAAAAAATGTTTAAAAAATTAATAATAATTTCATAATTAAATTAATTGTTTTACATTATTATTATTAACGTTTATTGAATCATATAAATATTTGTCTACAATAAATTAAATTTAATTATTTTCAATTAATTAATAAATAATAAATAAAAAAATTAAAATATTAATTGAAAATATGATATACGATCTAAAAGTATTTGAATTTATTATTATTTTTGAATTAATTAAATTTATTTATTTATTTAAATTAATTAAATTGATTTATTAATTTACATTTTATTAATTAATTATGCAATGTACAAACGAAATTTTATTGTAAATTAAATTGTATAATTTTAATGAACAATTCAAAACCATTAATATAATCATGTTGTGGAATATTTAAACTATTAAAAAATTTAAATCTTAAGTAACGTTGTTAACTGAAAATTCAACAGCTAAACTAAAGGAAAGTAAGTGAGAAACCCTCGTGTTTGGTTAGTTTACGTAGCGCTGTTCTCATTAAATGCGTAAATTTTATTGGCTCAACGTCACACTCGTCGTATAATTAATGACGTGAGTCAGAGACACAGAAAAAGTAAATAGAAGAGAAGAGAGCGTGGGAGAGAGAGAGAGGGAAGTGTACCGAACTGAACTGGAAGAGCAGAGAATGAACGACGTCAGAAATGAACAGAGTAGCGGACCCAACAACATCTGAATAAGTCATAAGGTCTTGGCTTTGCAAACAACAGTAATACTACCAACAACAACAACAATAAGAAGAACAAAAACAACACTTGAATGAAATAAGCCATATCTGTTTCGTATTCGTATTGACTGGCAGTTAACATGGCCAGGCAAAAAGTTTGCTTGAGGTTTCAACTGCTAGCAAAATTGTCCTGTGCATACCAAAAAACCTGAAACAAGGCAACTACAAACACATACACATACAAACAAACAGGCAAACACAATTGCAACTGTCACCCATAGACAAGCCAGAGCTTTCAACTACATATACCATATACTATATAGTATACATATACTATACATACATACATATGTATGTACATATATATACATATCTAGAGAGTCTTCTGTTAGTATTTGGCAACAATTTATAAGGGCAATACGTGCAGGGCATATGCCGGCGAGACTTCCTGTCGAGGACAAGCGATGACTACAACTACGACACTGCGAATATGGTAAGGCATGCGGTATGAGAGGGATGAGGTAACAAAGATGTGCATGCGGATGTGGACGTGGATGAGGACAACTATGCGAAGTCCACGCGTGTGCATACCAATGGCAATGTTGGCAAACATTTTAAAAAGCCAAAACGGAACTCGCAACTGGTAGCTACAAATGCAACTTATGCGGGGATCTGGCTGTAACCTGCAGCAAAGAAAATGACAAGAATACAGTAAATATTAAACGCAACGTATATTCAACGGCAACATACCCCATTTCTATGAATATTTTTAACTGTTCAATGTAAGTTACTTTCTTTAAATATTAATAATCATTGAGCAGAGTGTGAATGTCATGTGAAAATAGTAAACAGTTTTGCAAGCATGAACAAAAAGATAATACCCAGTACAAGCCCTATTTTACAGGGTATTTTGCCGGATGTAGCGAAGCAACTTCTTGAAATTTCTCACACTGCTGTCAGTTGGCTGTTGTTGCTGTTGTTGGTGTTGTTGTTACACAATTCGATAATAAATATTACAAGCTAGACGACAACAAAAGTAAAAAAAAGAAAAAATAGGAAAGAAAAGAAAATTCAACAGTAACAACAAAAAAAAAAACCAAAAGTTGTGCGCACAAAACGAGCGAAAACAAATTAAATTCGGTTTGCCGTTTGTCGTTTTGCTTTTCTTCTACATTCTACAGTCTTCTGTCTTTTGCCTTTTCCTTCTCCTTTCTCTATTCTGCCTGGACTACTATTTCTATAAAAAATTTTAGCAATTACGAGGCATGACTGGCTGGGAAGCGGGTAGACAAGGCCAACAATTTGCATAAGTTTGTAGCAAAATGGTAATGGGCGTTCGACGGGCGTTGCCAGAGCATTACGACGTCGCATTGATTACAAGCGTGAAAATGAATTTCGAAGATGTGACAATGCCATAGGAAGCATAGGAAACCATAGGAAATATACGAACAACCAAAATATGCCACGAAATATTGTCAGTCGACGCCAAGAGCTATGCTATGATTTTTGCGCTGCTCAAGAAGACAATAAAAATGAATTTCGAATTCCGTTTATCATATTATATGCTCTGTCAAATGTGACTCATACAGAATTATCCATCAAAATGTTATCAAATCAAATACAAAATTATATCAATATATATATATATATAAATATAAAAAACAATTCGATTTTGTTACTGGAAACTTGTAGAAAAATATTTATTTTTATTTATTTATTTTTATTTATTTATTTTGAAGAGCATATGAAATTCGTTATGTACGAATAAGTTAAATTTTCTGTGTATTTTTTTCCTATGACTTTTTTGTCGCATGTATTTGCAGTCGTCTTGAAAAATGTGCTTTTTATGCTTCATTACGTCGCGTCTTCCTGTTGTCAGTTTTTCTTTACATTTCGTTTAACATTTGTCACTTTTATAGCCGCACATGTGTGTGTATGTACAACTGTCTGAATATTTGTAGATATGCCTTGCAGCTGCCCAGCTTCATTTTGATTTTTGCTTTTTTTTCATACCCAGCATCCATTGGGTATATTAGACATTATAGTAAGAGTCATGTGGCAGACAGCATTAAAATAAAAGTTCTTGCCCAACATCAATCTATATGGGTCGATTTCAAATATATAAACACATTTCAAGATACAGACGCACATATACATAGATTCTATTAAGGAGGCGTGCCCGACCCCATAAAGTATATATATTCTGACTCAAGATCAATAGCTGAGTCGATTGGCCCAAGTCCGTCTGTACGTTCATATGAATACAGAGATATCGGAGATTAGAAGAGCTAGAGACTTCATTTTGCAAAGTGCTTGTATTAGTATTAGCAGGCAGATCAAGTTTATTTTGGATTTTTCTCAAACCCTCCACCGCCTCCACAAATCGATAAAAACCATTTTGAATACTCCACTGCACCCACACCCACCCAAGCTACATTACTGAATTGGTACAAAAGCAGAATATGTTTGTGTGGACGTTGTGTGTAAATTTGGTAGAGATCGGATAATTAACATGGAAGTTATGCACATTTCAAATACTAAAATTTGAGGGGCGTAAGCGTAAGGTTGCCTGCGGTTATAACCCCACACACGGCAACAATATTTTAGTGCTTTTTCTTTCTCGAGCTTGTAAACTATTTAAATAATTGCATAGAAAAAATTTAAATATTAAAAAAACAATCGGGAAATTTGATTACATTTTAAACTAAAAATTCTATAGAATTACATTTTATAATATTCGCAATAAAAAAGTGAATATAAATATAATAAAATGTGCATTATATTTAAGCATTATATTTTAACCAAAAATCGTTATATATTTTTTGTATAATCTTGTTCGTGTCAAATCATTTAGTAGGCTAAAAACTTTGACTTAGAATACAGAATGAGCAAATAATATAATATTATATAATGATAAATTGTGCGAGAACAATAGAAATATATATTTATATGTTTAGCTTTTGTATATATATAAATATGTTTTTTATAGGGCAGGTAATCTTCGACCTGTCAAATGTTGTATTCCTATTCTACTTTTTCTATATTTATTTCCATTCACATCGCAGTTTGTTGCCTCTTTGTTATCTTTGTTGTTGTCGTCGTCCAATATGTGTCAAATGCAAATTTAAATCTTATTGAAAAAGGGGATTAGGTGACAGCAGCAGAAGCTGACGCTGAAGCACTCGGTGGGTTAGCAACGGTGTATGCTTGCTGCCTTTAGGTAACTACTAGTGGTACTGGTAATGGTAGTGGAAGTGGTAGATGCAACAATGCGACGTTTTCCCAGTGTTTTGTGGCATCAAAGATGGAACGAAGAAAAGAAAATCCCGTTGACTTTGTCGACAACACGCCACGTTCTCTCATTTGCATCTCTCCTACTATGTGAGTATGCAATTCTATTTTTTTTTTAAATTTTTTTTTGGGCTGGCAGTTTTTAAATGGTTTTTTGTGGTAAGTGGATTGCATTCATACGAATACGAAAATGATTGGAGTACGAGTAGTCATATAATTTTGATATCATCTCTCTCTCTCTGTCGCTTTATGTCTCTCTGTCTCGAGTATTGTCGTTTTTCATATAATAGAAATTCTGCTGCAGACCGTAGTCTAATCCCACGGCAGAGTTAGACATATCAACATATGTTCAATGAGATTTTGCAACACCAGCTCCAACTCCAACTTCAACATCAAACCTAACGATAACTCCAAGCCAACAATCGACGAGTACACGGACAATACAAAATCCAATACAATGCTAGTGCCATACAATTTTTTCACAATTTCAAAATGTTTTATGCTCAGTTCCTTTGTGTATACACTCCGTGTTTATGTATGTGTGTGTGTGTGTGTATTTGGGGATATTCAAAATTTTCTACCCATTGCGTTGCCTGATACCATATGCTCTAGTTGAATTGTTAAAAGAGGATGTTAAGGGAAGTAAGGGCAAGGAGAAGGGGAGCGGGGGCGGTGTCAAGCTGCTTCGGTTGCTTTGGGTATATTTCAAAGCTTTTGTTATCAATATGTCGCTTGCTTATTGAAAATAATACAATATATATGTTTGCAAGTGTATTTATATATATGTGAGTCTATTTGTGTGTCAGTCATGCTGTTGTTGTGAGCGCGCATCTTGTAGATACTTTCACAGCGTTCTACATATCGATGCGTGTTGTATGTCGTTGTATTTGTATCTGTGCGTTGTGTGTTTTGTCACCTGTCTGAGCCGACACTTTGGCATTGATTGCTTGCGTAATTTGAGCAACAACAAGCAGATGATGATCTTGCCATCATCAACATCTTCACCATCATCATCATCATTATCATCATCAATTTTACATTTTTATACTCGGTGCCCTATGGGTACCAAGAGTATATTGGGTTAGTGACAGCAGCAAATGTATGTAACACCCATAAGGAGGCGTGCCCGACCCCATAAAGTATATATATTCTGACTCAGGATCAATATCCGAGTCGATTGGAGCATGTCCGTCTGTCCGTCTCTACTTCCGTATGAACATACAGATCTCGGAGACTATAAGAGCTAGAGACTTCATTTTTTTTGCAAAGTGCTTGTAGTGTTTGCAGGCATATCAAGTTTTTTTTGGATTTTTTCCACGCCCCCCTCCGCCTCCACAAACAGATCGGATAATAAACATGGAAGTTATACACATTTCAAATTCCAAAAGTTGAGAGGCGTCTCTATAGCGTACGCTTGCTTGCTGTTCTCACCCTATACGACGGCAACTTTTACTCAGTGTTTCTCACACTTGTAAAGAGCGTGGTTCAGTGGTTAGAGAGTTGAAAATGGGTAGAAAAGGGTATATTAATTTTTTTTTTTTTTTTGAATTAACTTAAAATTGGCGAGTGCGCAGCACGAGCTAAATAAATATATAATATAACTTTGGGCACCGAGTATTATATACTCGAGCATACTCGACTATAACTTTCTTACTTATTTTTCACTGATTTATTCAAAATCTGAATTGAAAACATTTCTGTGCTCTGATTAAACAACAAATCATTGGTCATACACTCTATACTCTATATTCAATGCACTATGCACAATAGACTACGCACTTTAATTTATACTTACCATATATACAAATGTATAGATATAGATAAATGTATAGGTATTGTAGTTGAGCTCAGGTGAAGTTTTAGTTATTTTGGTATTTGTTTTGTTGTTATTGTGAACCAATTTCAATAATGGCTCGTTTCAAGATCGCATTAAATATGCATGCTACAAATGCCATTGCACACTTAAGGCTATATAGAATCTATGTATATGTGCGTCTGTATCTTGAAATGTATATGTATCTGTATCTGTTGGTATGTCTGTTTCTGTGATTTTCTGGTCGACGCAAATGCCTTGCACGTAGCCACATAAATTTCTAGCTCGAAGACACACTTTGAGCTGTTCTTTAATAGTAGCATGTATTAGGCATACAGTGTCTCAGAATTTATGTTGAGCTTTGTTCGCACTACTTGTGCTGGATGCGGCTCGTGTCCTAATTGAAATATGCTCGTAAATACATTAAAGCCAAATAGCACAAAATAATGAAGGCTGATTAATTCAATCAGGCGAAATGAGAAACGCCCACACAAACGAGTGAAAATGTTTCGCTTTATACGGCTGCTACTGTTGCTACTATTTCCACATAAGCCGTAACGCTCAATGTCTTCCGTGTTAAGGATACGAAATACTAGTTCTAAGGATTCAGTAACATTTTCGCGTACTTGTTCAGGTTCAATGCCTTTCTATGTATGTATATGTATGTGTGTGTGTGTGTTAAGTAGTTTAACACGCTAATGTGATTCCAGTTCAATGGCGAAAGCCACTTTTAGCCTAACTGATGTTCGATAAATGAGTGCATAATATTCTATGTTGATGTCGGCCCATAACCAATTGAAATTGGGTGTGGCACGCCCTTTTCTATAGTTGATGTTTATTGGGCAATTGGAAAACTATAAATAGTTTTAGTTTTGAAAAATATTCTATTGTGGCATATTGTGGTTAATGTTCCTCTTTTTATAAATCAATGAAATCAAATAAAATTGAAATTGAATCACAAGGTAAAATATTATTTAATATTTCTATTTTTGCACATTTTTACATATGAATTAAAATGTATTAAATAAATATTACAGATACGATTAGTTTTACTATTAGTCATCAGCCATTAGTCATTAACTAATTAATTATATATTTCAATAATTGCTTTTGTTGAATTCTCAGGCTTTAAAAACTTTTTATCTCAGCGATTGAATTGAGCAACAGCTCGCGATATAATTCAAACTGTCGTCTGAATGAAACAGATTGTGATTGAACTGAACAACAGTCGAAAAGTATTTTTTTTGCGGGTGTGGACGAAAATGCTTTTTCGACCTTGACTCTTCATATTATCCAGTCTATCTATCACAAGGCAGCTACGTTGTCAAAAGTCAAAAGTTCAGTCTACAATTTGAGCATGACATTTGTCAGAAGACATGAGAAACGAGACAGGACACAAGAGATGCGATACGGGAGAAAAGAGACAAGAAGACAAAGTAGAACAGGAGTGGAACGAAATGATGACATATAAACTGAACCTTAAATCAAGTTGTTAAGGGGCTGGGCGATATGCTCGAGGCTTGGCAGCAGCTGTTGATGCAATGTGAGTGACAATAATAACAACAATTACAACAACAAAAACAAAGGCAACAACAACAGCAAGAGCCACAAGAAAAACTGGAATATTAGGCAAGCGCAAAACAGACAAAAAATATATAACAAATAATACAAAAAAACGGTAAAGTCGAGCATACTTGTCTATTAGATACTCAGTAAAGTGTAAGCTTTATCTTTTACTGTTTATATATTGAAATCGACCCATATAGATTGATGTTGGGCAAGAACTTTTATTTTAATGCTGTCTGCCACATGACTCTTACTATAATGTCTAATATACCCAATGGATGCTGGGTATGAAAAAAAGCAAAAATCAAAATGAAGCTGGGCAGCTGCAAGGCATATCTACAAATATTCAGACAGTTGTACATACACACACATGTGCGGCTATAAAAGTGACAAATGTTAAACGAAATGTAAAGAAAAACTGACAACAGGAAGACGCGACGTAATGAAGCATAAAAAGCACATTTTTCAAGACGACTGCAAATACATGCGACAAAAAAGTCATAGGAAAAAAATACACAGAAAATTTAACTTATTCGTACATAACGAATTTCATATGCTCTTCAAAATAAATAAATAAAAATAAATAAATAAAAATAAATATTTTTCTACAAGTTTCCAGTAACAAAATCGAATTGTTTTTTATATTTATATATATATATATATTGATATAATTTTGTATTTGATTTGATAACATTTTGATGGATAATTCTGTATGAGTCACATTTGACAGAGCATATAATATGATAAACGGAATTCGAAATTCATTTTTATTGTCTTCTTGAGCAGCGCAAAAATCATAGCATAGCTCTTGGCGTCGACTGACAATATTTCGTGGCATATTTTGGTTGTTCGTATATTTCCTATGGTTTCCTATGCTTCCTATGGCATTGTCACATCTTCGAAATTCATTTTCACGCTTGTAATCAATGCGACGTCGTAATGCTCTGGCAACGCCCGTCGAACGCCCATTACCATTTTGCTACAAACTTATGCAAATTGTTGGCCTTGTCTACCCGCTTCCCAGCCAGTCATGCCTCGTAATTGCTAAAATTTTTTATAGAAATAGTAGTCCAGGCAGAATAGAGAAAGGAGAAGGAAAAGGCAAAAGACAGAAGACTGTAGAATGTAGAAGAAAAGCAAAACGACAAACGGCAAACCGAATTTAATTTGTTTTCGCTCGTTTTGTGCGCACAACTTTTGGTTTTTTTTTTTTTTTGTTGTTACTGTTGAATTTTCTTTTCTTTCCTATTTTTTCTTTTTTTTACTTTTGTTGTCGTCTAGCTTGTAATATTTATTATCGAATTGTGTAACAACAACACCAACAACAGCAACAACAGCCAACTGACAGCAGTGTGAGAAATTTCAAGAAGTTGCTTCGCTACATCCGGCAAAATACCCTGTAAAATAGGGCTTGTACTGGGTATTATCTTTTTGTTCATGCTTGCAAAACTGTTTACTATTTTCACATGACATTCACACTCTGCTCAATGATTATTAATATTTAAAGAAAGTAACTTACATTGAACAGTTAAAAATATTCATAGAAATGGGGTATGTTGCCGTTGAATATACGTTGCGTTTAATATTTACTGTATTCTTGTCATTTTCTTTGCTGCAGGTTACAGCCAGATCCCCGCATAAGTTGCATTTGTAGCTACCAGTTGCGAGTTCCGTTTTGGCTTTTTAAAATGTTTGCCAACATTGCCATTGGTATGCACACGCGTGGACTTCGCATAGTTGTCCTCATCCACGTCCACATCCGCATGCACATCTTTGTTACCTCATCCCTCTCATACCGCATGCCTTACCATATTCGCAGTGTCGTAGTTGTAGTCATCGCTTGTCCTCGACAGGAAGTCTCGCCGGCATATGCCCTGCACGTATTGCCCTTATAAATTGTTGCCAAATACTAACAGAAGACTCTCTAGATATGTATATATATGTACATACATATGTATGTATGTATAGTATATGTATACTATATAGTATATGGTATATGTAGTTGAAAGCTCTGGCTTGTCTATGGGTGACAGTTGCAATTGTGTTTGCCTGTTTGTTTGTATGTGTATGTGTTTGTAGTTGCCTTGTTTCAGGTTTTTTGGTATGCACAGGACAATTTTGCTAGCAGTTGAAACCTCAAGCAAACTTTTTGCCTGGCCATGTTAACTGCCAGTCAATACGAATACGAAACAGATATGGCTTATTTCATTCAAGTGTTGTTTTTGTTCTTCTTATTGTTGTTGTTGTTGGTAGTATTACTGTTGTTTGGAAAGCCAAGACCTTATGACTTATTCAGATGATGTTGGGTCTGTTATTCTGTTCATTTCTGCGCTTTTCTCTTCTCTTCAGTTCAGTTCGGTACACTTCCCTCTCTCTCTCTCCCACGCTCTCTTCTCTTCTATTTACTTTTTCTGTGTCTCTGACTCACGTCATTAATTATACGACGAGTGTGACGTTGAGCCAATAAAATTTACGCATTTAATGAGAACAGCGCTACGTAAACTAACCAAACACGAGGGTTTCTCACTTACTTTCCTTTAGTTTAGCTGTTGAATTTTCAGTTAACAACGTTACTTAAGATTTAAATTTTTTAATAGTTTAAATATTCCACAACATGATTATATTAATGGTTTTGAATTGTTCATTAAAATTATACAATTTAATTTACAATAAAATTTCGTTTGTACATTGCATAATTAATTAATAAAATGTAAATTAATAAATCAATTTAATTAATTTAAATAAATAAATAAATTTAATTAATTCAAAAATAATAATAAATTCAAATACTTTTAGATCGTATATCATATTTTCAATTAATATTTTAATTTTTTTATTTATTATTTATTAATTAATTGAAAATAATTAAATTTAATTTATTGTAGACAAATA
The DNA here is from genome assembly GCA_037044475.1 of Zaprionus obscuricornis. Taxonomy (NCBI): domain Eukaryota; kingdom Metazoa; phylum Arthropoda; class Insecta; order Diptera; family Drosophilidae; genus Zaprionus; species Zaprionus obscuricornis. Next base: position 49,149 of record JBAMBR010005584.1, on the reverse strand, counting down.
TTTATATGATTCAATAAACGTTAATAATAATAATGTAAAACAATTAATTTAATTATGAAATTATTATTAATTTTTTAAACATTTTTTCCATAATTAATTTTTTAATACTATATAACTATTTTTTTTTCTTTCAATGAAAACTTGAAAATATTTTCTTTAGTAAAAATGTATTAATTGTAGTTGACAATAATTTTTAAGTGTTTTCAAGCATCCCTCTTGTAAAACACAGGCACTCACACACACATACACACACTCTTGTATGGTGTATATACATATATAACGCAACACATCTTGCAAGTTTAATACATTAATTAGGTTCATAACGGTACACGTATATATCAACGTTTGGTGCGATGCTTTGCGTTAGTCCCTGGGTCCCGGGTCCCATTCCCATTCCTGAGGCTTTGATGCCCCAAGGGAGTCATTGACACACATTCCCTGAAAATGGTCTGGGGACTTTGGTTGCAATGTATCAGTTGGTTGATTGCTGAGCACAAGTTAAGCACATGTTGTTGTCTGGACTTTAAGTCGTTACATTGTGTTTCCCATTCGACCTTTCAATAATTACGATGGGCCAAGTTCTTTGCATAATCAGCCTATAATAACGACAGTGGCCAGTTAATGTTCAGTTAGTAGTTCAACTGCCACAAAACAAAACAAAACCAAACAAAACAAAAAAAGTTTCGGTTTTTTTCGGGCTACTCTGTGCGTGCTCAGATATTACCTGTGTCGCTCGCAATTTCCAATTTAATTATACACCTGGACGAAATTTGAATATTCTCTTATACTTTATACGAGTGATTACAACACACTCATACTTAATTCGCAAACACACACAGGCATGGCGCACTCACACAAATGTTGCTCCACATGGCAAATACTCGTAAATTAATCGCATTAAGAGATCCAAATAATGTTTTCATTTCTTTTTTTTGTTGTTTTCTTTTGTTTCTTTTTTGTTGTTGTTTTTTTTTTCTTTTTGGTTTTCTGCGCTGTGCTTTATATATCACGTGATTAGTTTAAATCATGCTAGAAATTCATAAATTTTGCGTAACTGCACACTGAAGCAAATGCCTCATTTATATGTGGCACAACACGAGGGTCGTTTTAATTTACAATAAAGCAATTGCTGAAACTACTATTGCCCACTACAAGCTAAAGGGTATATGGTAATAAAGCTGTAACAGATTCAAATGTTCAACTACAAATTTCAAACTTGATGAATATGCTTAAAAAATGATAATAATGATATTTGATTTTCAGATTTGCACGCTTGCTCGTTTGCTCGTTTGCTCGAAATCCATTAACAAGTGAGAGAGCTCGTGAGAAAATCGTAACATATATCTTGTTCTTGGCTGTGCTTTAAACTTGAATCCATTCGTGGCATAAATCACGACCACTCTCACTTTATTGAAGTGTCGTTTATCGTATTGCTATTTTGGAAACGCCTTTTGTGAACCTCTTGGCCATAAATATGCCAATTTGGCAGTGTTACCCATCTTCATTCAACGTAACCTACTACAATAATACTCTACTTCCCATTCCTTTATTTTTTTATTTCGCATTTCCCCTTTCGCCTTTTTGCCAGGCTTTATTCCATTTTCTACCTTCACGGAACTCAAAGTCTCTAGATCCCTGCCGTCTGTCGTCATTTTGCCAGTCAGTCAGCCTGCCAGAGCTAGATCCAGAGGCAGAGCCAGAGCCAAAGACACAGTCAGCTGAACAATAAAAATAAAATTTATTACTCAAGTTTATAGCAAAGCAATAAATGTATCTTTCACTAAGTATCTCACTAGTATCTCACCACATTTATATGAATATCATACACATAATATGCACCCATTCGCACCTATCAAGTGGCCTGGCCACATGTGGTGCTCTCTTATAGTGGTAGTTACCTGCTGCTAAAATGATTATGTTGTTGCCCATGAGCCACTCGACCTGCCCGCAACCCGCTCAACAGACTCAATCCACTCAAGTCAGTCAAAAGCAAAACCTTACCCAACACCATCTAAATTCATTCAGAGCAACCCTTGATTTAAATCCCATAAAGTTGTCCGAATTGTTGTTATTGCTATTTTTCTTGTTGTTGCTGTTGTTGTTGTTGTTGCTGTTGCTGCAGTGATAGTTGCCGTTTATATGGTTTGCAATTGCCGCATCATTAATCTTACTCACGGAACGGCGCTTAGGTCAAAGTTTTGAGTTTGGGTAATTTATCTTCGGGTTTCGCCGCAATTATGTGCCGAAACGGTAAAAACTAGAAGCGAGCATTCTCTTTCCCATTATCCGCAGTATTCACAGTATCCACAATATTCACAGTATCCCCTAGTATTCATGGTATTCAACATCAACAACAACTTGCACCTGAATGAAGTTGGTCTAGGTAAATGTTGATAGGCAGCGCCAAGCACACTTCTCAGAACTTCTAAAAAGTCCGCTTACCACAAGTTAGTATCGAGTCCCGGCTCTAATAATTCTTTGCCTTAATAATTGAGCAGCAATTTCGCACCCGCGGCACTAAAATTAAATTGAACTGTTTGCAAACACATGAATTGCTTATGAGCGACTGCCTGCCAAGCGACGCCAAACTATGTATGTATATGTACGTGTATATATATGTATATGTATGTAGCAACAAGAGCAACTGTGGCACCATCGGGATGGATAGTGGTGCGGCACGTTGACGCGTTGGGATAATAGAATGGTGTGTTAGTTGAATTGCTAACGCTAAGATAGGCGTGTCAGGTTGTGTCGTGTCGCATGTGGTGCGTGGTCGGACGTCAGACGTCGGACGTATGTGTGCGTGTATATGTATGAATGTTGTATGGTTATCAAGCAAATGACAGTGCACAACAGAAGTTGAGAACGCCAAACAGATGATGACCAAGCAACCCGACCGCACAGTGGTCGAAATTTATATATTTTCATCAGCTTACAATGAAATAAAATATTTAACTTTAACGATTCAATGAATTAAAGTAATGCTGAGCTTAGTTATAATTCAAAATCTCTATTTTGCTACATTTTGTACCACTGTGCACTACTGTGTATTTGGCCGCACAATTAATTGCGCAAACAAAACGCAATGCCTGAGCCAATAGAGCTGAGCATTGAATTATTCAAATCGCCTATAATTACAGCTGGCATCGCAACACAACGCTCTATCCCGACATATTTATCAATTAAATGCGAATGCGGCAAAATCCAGAAATTGAAACAACAACAATTACTATATATAGATCGAGTAATTAAATTATTAAAAAAATAAAATAAAAACACAGTTTGTCATAAGTAAAGGTGGCAAGTTGACAATTATTAAAATGAATTACATGCAACTTGTAACCAAAATGCCGACATCGGTCATGGGCCAGAGAACTTTTGGTTATTAAAAAAATACAAAGCAGAAAAATTAAAGGGTTTACAGGCAAGGTAGGGTTAAAGGCAAAAGCGATATACTATGTGTCTTTTGAATTTATGCGTTGCTTTATACATATGCTGTACATGTGTGCGGGTGTTGCTGCGTAAGCGTACGGCGAGTTTATGAAATGCCAAGCGGCTGTTTTTTGAACTGTTTAATCTCAATTACCAGTGCGAAATATGTAATAAATCTGTTATTGTTTGTTGTTGTTATACGCTTATTGCCCATAAACATACATACACATACAGAGAAACAGGCAGACAGTCAAACTTATGTATGTATGGTATGTACGTTGTATATGGTATCTATGTATGTATGTTACTGTTGTTGTTGTTGTTGTTGTTGGTGTTGTTGTCAACCGTTTGGGTTCAAGTGCTTGCCGTAGTTGTTTCAAATTGCGCCTCTTGACTTCCTTTTTTTATGATTGTTTCACGTATTGCGCAATAAAAACAAAAATAATGGCAGCAGCTGAACCAAAAAAAAAAAAAATACAATAAAAAAAATAACATATAACATACGCAATTTGTGATGCGTTCTGGGGATTGCTGTTTGGACTGTCTGCAACATTGGCGATTTGACTTTGACTCTGCGTATGCGTATACGTATGCGTATACGTGTGTATGTTTATTGGGTTTCACGTTTGTTTTTTTGTTTTTTTTTTATACTCTGACAATGATATATTTATATTATCCAGAAGGCGTGACAGGTCACATTAAAGATATTCTTGACCAGCACTCACACTAGTAAAAGAAAATATGAATTTCTCTAAATATTTCTATCTCACATTAAGATGAATCGACCCACTGTATCATTTAGCTACTGCCTGAATAAAGCGTATAGCATATTCGGTGTGCTGTGAATAATTTCATGCTTGTTTTAATTTGTATTTGGTTAGGCTCAGTTAAAGCCTTTAAGCACATAATTTAAATTGCAGTACATAACACAAAGGGATTAACTTTGATTTTGACATATGATTTGTAGGTGTGAGTACTGTAGTTGCTTGCATGTTTGTGTGTGTGTGTGAGTATGTATGCCATACATAACTTTGAAGTCCGCTGTAAGCTAAAGTTAGCTAAGAATTCAAGTTTATGTCTGCAGAGTGTAAATTACCAAAGCAAAATACATAAACAATTCGAACTTGTACAAGAAGAAGAACAGACGAAATAGACAAAAATGTTCAAGTTGCACGCAGAGGTTTTTATTGGTAAGAAATGTTACTAAGCAGGCAAAACAAAACAAAGCAATGGAATGCTTTTGTATATACGAAAAGTCTAACATCGATTTCAATGTGCAATTCATTCTTTACTGCAATCAGAAGCAAAGGCAAATGCAAATGTAAATGTAAATGTAAATGTAAATATAAATATACATGCAAATGCAATTTAAATACAATTTACATTTAGTTAAGCTCAATGTATTTTGCTTATTTTGGCACAAGATATACATATGAGAGAACTACAAGTATTTTATATAATATATATAGTACTCTAAAAGCCATTTTCTTCAACACAAATAGTACATAACATACATACTACTTTGTCAGTTGTAACATTTAGTTGTTAATACAATTTGAAGTAATTTACTATAGTTAATGCATAGCACAGATTTAATTATCATCACAATTAATTGAGTTTACGCTCACGATGCAAAGTGAAAAGTTGTGAAGTTATGCGAAACATTAACTACGATAAATTTATTTTAATACGAAATTACAAGGCCAAAAGACGATTTTCGCAAATTTGTTGTGAACAACAAGTTTTATTCAAAAATAATAAATAATAATAATAAATAATTAATAAGAAAATTGTACTTAATGTTTAAGTATCCTTATACTCTTTTAAACGATGTACTGCAAGTCCAATCTTGTTCAATTATTCAGCGATTAATCAAAGAAAGCAAAGAGTCTTCGGCGTCACTACTTATATAGCATCCTCACGATGCAATGGTCTAGGGGTTAGAGCAAACTTATATGAGACATATACTACTTATAAGTTGCTACTAATATCAAATCAATTTCATAACAAATTTCAAGTTGGTCGGTCAATACGTTTCTCAGTTATCTTATTTATTTGCGAAATTGGAATTTGTAAATGCTTCAGAGTTCCCGATAACACAAGAGCATTTGGATAAGCAATTCAGGAAATTGATTAAACTGCAAGTTAAAGTTAGAAGAAATATCAATGTATATACTAAACCTCAATGTTATGTCCTAACTATAATTTCAATTCTGTTTTATATGGCGATTTGATGGCTAAAATAAACTTAATGCGACATCTATGGTACATTATTATTATTATTAGATGGCACTACAACCCATTTCGGGTTTTGGCCGACCTCAGCATCTCCCTCCAGGCGCCTCTGCTCTTCGCGCGCCTCCTCCAATTAGAAATACCCAGTAGATTAAGGTCCTGCTCTACTTGGTCCTTCCATCGGAGATTTGGTCGTCCCCTTCGTCGTCGCTCGTAGTCGACTCTCGCTTCGAATACCTTCTGAGCTGGAGATTCTTCATCCATACGCACAACGTGGCCGAGCCAGCGCAGACGTTGTATCGTGATGCGCAGGACCACGTCCACGTCGTCGTACAACTCGTACAGCTCGTGGTTCATCCGAATGCGAAAGTCGTCCCCAATCCGAACGGGACCAAAGATCTTGCGAAGAATTTTTTTCTCGAACACTCCAAGCGCTGCTGCATCTGTTATTGACACTACCCATGCTTCTGCGCCATATAAGAGCACAGGTAGGATGAGTGTCTTGTAGAGTGCTAATTTTGTTCGACGAGAGAGGTCTCTATTGCACATTTGCCTACTCAGACCAAAGTAGCACCTATTGGCAAGTGTGATTCTTCGCTTGATCTCCAGGCTGACGTCATTTTTGGTGTTAATGGCAGTGCCAAGGTAAGTGAACTCCTTGACCACTTCGAACGTATAGCTGTCTGCTACCACATGGGAGTCTAGGCGCCGCGCCTCCTTGCTTGTCGACAGCATATACTTCGTCTTGCCCTCGTTTACCGCCAAGCCCACTTTTGCTGACTCTTTTTCGATTGCGGAAAATGCAGCAGTGACATCACGCTTGCTGCGGCCAATGATGTCAATATCATCAGTGTAAGCAAGGAGCTGGACACTTTTATAAAAAATAGTGCCAGCTCGATGTACACCGGCTTTCCGCAAGACCCCTTCCATCACGAAGTTGAAGAGGTTGCACGATAGGGGGTCGCCTTGTCTGAAACCTCGGAGAGGTTCGTTCCTACCTTGACAGAGCTGATGTCATCCTGCAAAGACGTATCAGCTTTGCAGGAATACCGAACTCAGACATGGTGGCATATAGGCGTTCCCTTGTCGGGCTATCGAATGCAGCTTTGTAATCGACAAAGAGATGATGTGTGTCAATTCCATTTTCGTGGGTTTTCTCCAGGATTTGGCGCAATGTGAAGATCTGGTCTATGGTGGATTTACCAGGTATGAAGCCGCACTGATAAGGTCCGATCAGTGTGCTGGTATACGGCTTCAGTCGTTCACATATTACGCTCGATAGGACCTTATATGAGATGGCAATCAGGCTGATTCCCCGGTAGTTGGCGCATATCGTCAGGTCGCCTTTCTTCAGCACAGGAAAAAGGACGCTGAGATTCCAATCGTTGGGCATGCTTTCTTCTAGCCATATTTTGCAGAAGAGCTGATGCATGCACCTTATCAGCTCTTCGCCGCCGGCCTTAAACAACTCTGCAGGCAGTCCATCAGCACCGGCTGCTTTGTTGTTTTTGAGTCCCATAATAGCAACTCGGACCTCGTCATGGCTAGGTAGTGTTATATCCACATTGTCGTCGATTGGTGGTATCGGGCTGCTTTCTCCAATGGCGGGATTGGTGCCGTTATCGGCTGCTAGCAGCTTGGAGAAATGCGCCCTCCATACCCTCAGCGTGCACTGCGTATCTGTAACCAGATTTCCATTTTCATCTCGACAGTTAGATGCTCCGGTCTTGAAACCTTGTGTCAGACGGTTGACTTGTTAGTAAAATTTTCGAGCATCATTTCTGTCTTGCAACACCTCGAGTTCCTCGCACTCTCGCTTTTCTTGCTCCCGTTTTTTCCGTCTAAAAAGTCGGCTCTCTTCCTTCCTTTTCTCCCTGTAACGTTCACACGTAGCTCGCGTTGCGCCAGACTGCAGCGTTTTTCTGTAGGCGGCGTTTTTTGCCGCAGCTGCGACGCGACACTCCTCGTCATACCATTGGTTCCGTGCGGGTGGGCGCTTGAACCCAATGGCTGTTTCAGCAGCAGCTCGCATGGAGTGGGATATGTGCGCCCAGAGTCCACCGGCGTCAACAGGGAGAGGGGTAGGTTGGTGGAGCAGTTTCGAGAGATGAGTGGAGTAGGTTGTTGCTGTCCGTTGTGATCGCAGCCTAGTGACGTCAAGCTTTCGTTGCGTGATGGGGCGTACGTTTTTCGCTCGGCATAGCCGCATGCGTATCTTGGCTGCGACAAGATAGTGGTCCGAGTCTATGTTGACTCCACGAAACGAACGCACGTCCATCACGCTTGAGGCATGCCTTCCGTCTATCACAACGTGATCAATCTGGTTGCGCGTTTTTTGATCAGGGAACAGCCATGTGGCCTTGTGGATGTCGAGGTGCCGAAATCTGGTGCTACTCACTACCATGTTTCGCGCCGCGGCGAAGTCAATCAGCCTGAAACCGTTGTTCGAGGTGGTCTCATGGAGGCTGAATTGACCGACGGTGCGGTCAAAGATGTGTTCGCGCCCAACCTTTGCGTTGAATGATCTTCACGTCGTGGTTTGGGCAGCGGTCGTATGTGTCCTCGAGTCTCGCGTAGAATGCATCCTTAACAGCATCGTCCTTCTCCTCCGTCGGGGCGTGCGCGCAAATTATGCTAAGATTGAAAAATCTAGTTTTGACGTGGATTGTAGCCAGCCGTTCACTCACTGGGGTGAAATTGGAGACGTGGTGACGAAGTCTCCGGCTTACTACAAATCCGCATCCAAATTCGCGCCTCTCCGCATGGCAGCTGTAGTATATATCGCAGTTTGCTCGCTTGGAGCAACCTTGTCCTGGCCATCTAATGTGTGTCAACTTGCAATCATTCGTAGGCAGAGATCGCACTGGCGGCCGCCAAGTTGACCGCAATCAGAAACTTTACTCTGTACGAATGAAAGCCATCCCATCTATGGTACATCACATGCTAGAATAAACGCATTAAACTAACCACTGACAGCGCTGACAGAGCTGCAATATTCTCTATATAGCACATAATGTCTTTAATAACTTTTGTGTTTATTATACGAACGTAATAATATTTATGTCAACGCGGAAAGCAATAAATTTAAAAGTGTATTTCTTTTCGTTTCCTTTTTATCACTTGATAAATTTGAAACAAATTTGAATTGCACGTGCTAGATAGCTAAGAGGACAGATGAAGAAACGGAATCCTACTATAACACAAATTAAACATTGAATACAATTATTCTTAGTCATATTAAATTTACTGGGAACAGGTATAAGATTTGCATCCCTGAAATTTGTAATATTCATAAAACATAAGCAATGAATGAGAAACAAGCAATAACAAGCAAGCAAAGTTATCTTCGAAGTTCCGAATATGTGATACCCTTTAAATAACGCCTACTCATGTGTCGAAAGTTCAATTTAATAAATTTCTGTATATGCACAGAATTTACATTGCTTTGCATTGTTTTTGTAATTTCTCTTTGATACGCATCCTAAGGAGCGTTACAGTTTTCTGTCAAAAAATAAGATATATTCACTGCAAAGGTATAAAAACACAGTTGAGTGTGCTCGACTGTAAGATACCAAATATACACGTTTATGTTTATGTGTATTAGTAATCAATATGTATCCAAATATCTTAGAAAGCTAAACTTCTCTTGAGGGGTAATGTTTAGTATCTATTGTGATGAGCGTGCCAAATAACTTTATCTGCTTGCAACTAAAAAAAAAAACACTTTTCAATTTTGTAGGTTCAACAATGTCGTAATAACGGAAAATGTACATATATTACACTATAGGTACTGGGTATCAAAATAATTAATTCAATACAATAAGTAATAGATTATCTTTAAATTGTGATTTATATCTTACGTGCAAAGAAAGAGTGTCAATTACAACTATTTAAAGTAATCAAATTAGCATGCAATTATTTTAGATTATATATTTGAAAAACATAATTATAATTAGTTAATTAAACGTGACTAGAAATTAAAATGCTTAGCAACATTTGCATATAATACATTAATTAATATTTAAGTGCTCGCTTAACTAAGTAAGTAAATATTTAAATGTTTAAGAATGTGTAATGCTCGTAGCTCGGACTGATTAAATCAATTATAATTGAAGAAATTGGTGAATTTTAACGAAACATTTTTACTGTAACAATTCAAATTGAACGTTAATTAAAATTCATTGACAAAAAAAAAACACTAAAATTCCAAAATGAAAACTTAACTTGTTATTGTTTGTCTCATACCTTGCTGATGATTAACTATAATAATAATCAATTTTATAGCATTATCAGACGCAGAAAGTACAGTGGAAAGTGACAAGTGTAAACGTCACAATTATTTTAATTTATTTTTATTGTCTTTTATATATATATAATGTATATGCGGTTGTGTATATGCGGTTGACTTATGGTTTTAATCGTATTATGTTTTTATATTTATTAGACACTTATTTACACAATGTTATAAGCGTATACATAAGTCTTTCATGCAACCAAAGTGTTAATAAATTATACAGGCAACACAAAACAAAACCAATAAACGCAAAAAAAAAGCATCACAAAAAAAAAATAACATTTAAATGGGAAACAACAATAAATGTTGGATCAATCACTATACAAATCATTAAGAAACAAAATTTTCTATTTAAATGAGGATAGTTTTATTTTTTAATATACATTTTTTGTAGATTGACTGCAAATCATTAAAGTTTAAATTTTTTTTATTATATTGTTTAAAATCAGAAAGTTTTGCCCTTTCAATCAGAGCAGACGATATTAAGTTTCTTTAGCAACACGCCCAAGTTAAACAAAAATATGCAAAACAAAGGAAAACAAAACAGTTTCCATGAACTTTGTACTCCTAATTGACTTTGAAGCGCTTTTACGACGATTAACTTGAATGTATCTTACAGTTACATGATGCCGCGCAACTTACACCTACGATGCTGGTGTCGGTACTGTTTACCCACGATAAATCGCTAAATATACCACACAGATATAGTATAAATATATATGAATATTCCTTTACATACATACATAAATACACTTTGTAAATTCATTTAAAGTTGGAAGCAGGAGCAGAGCGTTAGCTTTAAATTCAACCGTGTCGATTGTATATATACATGTTTTGCCCGATTGTCTCCCCTACTGACTTTATGCTGTGAACGCCTTATGTGCTAAATTTAAAACCTGCATGCTACTTATACACAGTGTGTATACGTACACAGATACATATGTAAAAGCAACTTACATATGTTATTATCGCACAAACTCGCAAATTTTCACCAGAGCAGCTCAGCACCGCTCAGCGCCGGCAATCGGCAATGGCAACGGCAACGTCAACAGCAACAGCAACGGCTCCCAAATGTATACCTCGTTTTTCAGGCATTTTTCTTGCTGCGCTGACTTTCCGCAGCGCAGCGCTGCGCGTTGTTCTGCTGCTTTGCTGCCCCCAATGGACGCTCATTCTCAAAATATTTATGCTGCTGGCTGGTTGGCAGAATTCGTAGGCCAGGACTTGCTGCTTACTGGTGACTGCCGCTGTTTGTTTTGCAGCTCGTTGACATTTGATGTCACTGTGTCACCGGCATAAAAAATTAAAAGTATAAAAATGATGCAGACCCTACTCCACCTCTTCGTTGCCAAGACATCACGCCATCCCAACTACGCCAGCGCCAATGCGAGTGAGAGAGCAAATCGTTGGCATTATATGCGTAATAAAAACTTGTGGTCGGACGCTTGCCCCTCTTCCCACTGCATCCTAGCTTCAGCCTGTCACCTGACTCCTCCTGGCCCCTGCCTACCTTCTGTTGACCTTTTCATAGCACTTCTCAGCACCCTCAACTGAAGCCGAGAAAACTGAACATTTGGGATGAAAGGACAGTTTATTGTGTTGTTTGCGCTTTGCCAGTTGCGTGATATACTCAACTTTTTTTTGGGTATTTAAATTACAAATAATAATAGTATCTCTGACTAGCTGAAATTCTCTCATAGATTTGCCAATAGAAAGCAAATGTAAATAAAAAGTAGAGTATCCACAGTTGTCGGCTATTAAAGATAGCAAAAAATGTTTTTTGTTTTTTAAGTTTTTGTGCAAGGTTTAGAGGTGGTAAAGAAAGTTTAGTAGGCGGGCAGTCACCGCCCGCATTGGGACAACTGGTGGTCTGTGCGTGACAGACGTTTGCTCGGCTGTCACTCTCTTCTCGCTTGTTTTCTTTTGTTTTTTTTTTTTTCGTTCGTTGCCTTTCGCATACTTTCTCTCTTTCCGTCTCTCTCTCTCTTTCTTTCTCTTGCTCAGTAGCTGTTGTACCTGCTGGCTATAGGCATTACGTTTCTCTGTATGTCTGTCTGTCTGTCAGCCAACAAGTTAGTCATTTGCAGTATCAAAAATAAAACGCAAATAAAAAACTTTTACGACATATTTATCTTTTCTGGCGTTACCGTCGAGTCGAGTGTCCTTCCTGCCCTGGTCGAACAGCCGACCAAGCGACGAACTGACTGACAAACTGACTTTATGTATTTGCGAACATATACATATATATGCTTTTTTTGAAGTTGCATAAATGTTGATAAGACTCAGAAGATATAGATATTCTGCTGCTCATATATATATACGCACTCAACTGTGTGATGTATCGTTTGTTTCACATGGTCAGTCAAAGTTGCAAAAGGCAGATTCAATTTGTCACTATCATAATGAAAAACAATCAGTAAAAATGGTAGACGGCAATTGAGGATTGATATTGATATTTTGCTACGCAAAAGCGAAATATCGTCATGACATAATTGAACATCTTGAGACACTTATTCAAGACATTCTTGATATTCGAAACAAATTAATGGAAATCAAAAAAACAAAACAAAAACAAAACATTGATTTGAATACTCGAATTCTCATATCTGTGTACATTCTATATACATACGATATGTGATATCCAGCTGTCACTTAAAGAATCTTAAGAGTTTTGTGAACTCACCTAAAGGCAATTATCGCACTATTATCATCTTATAAAGCAGCACTAATTGAAGACTTATTGAATTATTGAACTTATTATTATTGAATTCCGGATAAGCGCTAAATGACAATTTTTTTTAAAGCCATCTTATAAGTATATATTACATTTCTAAAATAATTCTAAAAAAAAAATACTAAAAGGACTAAAAATGCTAAGAATACCAAAAATACTAAAAAAAACCAAAAATACCACAAAATCCTAAAAATACAAGAAAAAGATGCAAAATAAATTAAAATTGAAAATATTTAAAAGTAATTAACAATTCATATAATTTATATTATATTGAACTTCCCTTTTATTAAATTTTAAAAACATTATTGGCATACTGTTTTCTTTTTGTTTGTTTGTTAAACTAATCTGGTTAAAATATACGGGAACTATGTTTTTTCAACAAATGTCTGTGAAAATTGATCCTAATCGGAATATTGTATCATTGAAACTATCGTTAAAATATGTAGGGTATGAACACGTCGGTACGCTAAATATAAATTTAGTTTCTTGTTTTTTCTTCCAATGTCATTGGCCTTGGCATTTGTTCAAGCTTGGGCGAAGATTCGTTGTGAATTTACAAGAATTCTTGGCGCCATCAAGCTGTCGACTCAGTTAACTCGATTTTTGTATATTCAGCTCCGACTCTTGCGCCAGCTGGATGGTCCTGGACTTGCCGGCCGCTTATGTTGGCATCGTTCCAAATAACTTGCAAACGATAAAGTGAGTATGTCTTTGCTCGGAGATGTGGCCGTTGGGAAATGGGCACATAACATATCAATTGCTTGAGAATATGTTCACTAAATGTTAGTTTTACAACATTTGAATCGAATTTTCGGTGCAATGGGAAATGGAAATATGCATGGAAATCTTAACAAAATAAAAAAAATGTCTCGATGGTGTGTTTGTGGATATCGAAATGTGCAAGTATTCAAATATTTGCCAACATATTGCTGATACCGTTATTATTATCTAAAGGGTGTGGTTCTAAGAGGTATAGAACTTTGGAAAAAGTAATCGAAAATTAGACGTCATATTTAAAATATAATGCAACAATATTATTTTTCGAATAAAAAACAATTCATGTCAATCGAATAATCCATCGTTGTTTTATTGAAATTTAAAGTTCTATACTTCTTAAAAAAACACCCTTTAGTTAAAAATATTAAATATAACAGTAAATATCTCAATAAGTTTAGAATGTATGAAACTCTTTTCGCTTATGCTTTTGAATTTGTAAATTGATTTATGGTAAATTCTTCGGAAGAACAAAATCCATTTTTATGGAATTCGTTTTTACTTGAAAATTACAATTCCTTTTGACACTGTATAAAACAAATTAGAGGAGAACTAATCATACATGTATGTACATCATACAATGTATTTATAAAAGCAATTTTATAGAAAACTATGAATTGACTTTCGGTATGATACATACTATAGTTAATATATTATTTTACGACTTGACTTTTCCTTTTTTTATACATAAAACATACATTTTACTTATCCCCGGTTTCTAAGCCGACTTAAATAACTTGAGTACCTGGCTATGCCTATGCCTATGGCAATGGCAATGCCTTTGTCTAGACCTTTGTTCACAGTGCTCACTCTACGAGGAAAATCTATTCCGTAGGCTCTATCAGAGAATGAATGTAAATACATTTTTTCGCTGTAGTTTTATGGGACGTCGTATTGTGCACAAAGGTAACCCAAACCAACGGAGTCTTAAAGCTCAACAATCGTGCTAATGGGCCGTACTCGTCGTCCTTGTCAGAGGCCTCCGTCAGTTGTTGGCCCCGTCGTCTGCTATGCCAAAGTTTTTATTTGTTATTATATACTTTGGCGTGTCAAATAAACATCACACATCTACGTAAATGAAACATGTTTTATATGCCCGCGTCCACTATGAAAGTTCAACATGAGTGTATATGTGTGCATGTGTTTCTATGTGTATGTGAATTTTAGTCCCTACGTGCTGTGGTTGCGCACTTCTTTTTTAGGTTAGCGAGTGGCATGAGAATGCTAGAATGTGTGAGCCCGTGTGTGACTGCGGCTCATTTGCATGAATTGTCGCAAGCTTTTAGGCGAACTTCATCGTTTGCAGAGCTAAGAAGCTCCACACATAAGGCGACAATATGAGCACAGTGGGCTTCAAATAAGATTTTAATACGGCTGCAAATACAAGCTTAAAAACATTTTAAATACTTTCTGAAATATGAAAAAATACTGATTGTATGAATGTAAATTAAGACTAAAGATTTTCTTACGTGATTGAAATTGAAGTTAAATTCAATAAACCAGACCTATTAGTGACAATTTAATGCAATAACAGTAGCTTAGTTACAAAATAAAAATAATATGTCAACCATGAAACTAATTTTGAATATTCTAAAATATATTTCAAGTATTTAATTATAATCAATTATTATTAATTTTCTTTTCTATAGTATGAATTTATTAAAATTTAATGTTTATTTTTTTGATTCTTAATATTGGGCTTAAGAATATTTGTCCAACTGTGCCATTGAGTTTTGCCTTTTGATTGTGTTTCAAGCTCATGGGTAGGAGAATGTACCGTTAATTTTATGCCATTCCATTCGCTCTAACGTGCGATTTATGCTAAGCAGCGACAAATAAATAAATGCCCGTGCCAAAGGTGTCTGACAGAGCTGTTCTAATGAGCGTCTTTATACGGTATGCACCATTAATTCCAACAGCTCCAACCAGAATTAGAACCACGATGAAAATTCATTTGCGCAGTGTCGCAGACTTCATACCCTCGCCTTAAATCTTTTGCTATGCCATTAAAACTTTTAGAATTTTAGTATAATAATGTATATTACAAAAATCAAAATCGAGCAACTTCTAAAAAATGCACCTTTGACTGTCTTAACGCAGCAAAAAATGATGACAAATTTATATGCCAAAGCAACTACAGATCAAAAATTGAGTTAATTCTGAAACTTGCGAGGCTGGTGCTTATATAATATAATATAATAATAAGATATTTATAAAATATATTTTTATAACATTTTTATTAATATTTATATTTATAAAAATGTATTTTATTATTTTTTTTTTGTTTAACATAATTTGCATATTTTGTAATATATTTAAATATTTTATTTTATTTTATTTCTTTGCAGTATGCACCTGTATCTAGCATTGATATCGTGCCTCATATGCACGGCACATTGCTGGCAATTCGATGGCGGAGGCAGTGGAGGAAGTGGAATCAGTGATTTTGATGTTGTAGGCCAAAGGCCACAACGTTTGGCTAGAAATACAGCACGCGCATTGGCGCGTGGTCCACCACCGATGCGAGGATCAGCAGCTCTGCTCGGAAGTCAACAGCAAGATGTACTCTACGCCTGTCCACTTAACTCGATGTGCCAATGTGCCGGCCTGCCCAACGAGACGTCCACGCTGATTGAGATTAATTGCAACGAGGTGGCGCTTTATAAATTTCCAGGTAAGCAGGCACAGGATAGGAAGGGACATGACAGGATACCAAATGCTTTCATGAAAGATATTGGTCAGCCTTGGCTGAGTGCTTGCTATTGCTGTTGCTGTCAATATGTCCTGTGGGAAAGAAAGTTGATAGGTTGGGGTTGTCTCGCTTTATTTATGTGGCAAATATTTTTGTTTGGCTGCGCTATAAATTGTTTCAGCCTCAGCCCCAAGGAGAACGAGACGACAGCGACAACGACAACGCGACAATATTCGTTGCCAGTTGCCACTTGTTCTGAGTTTTACTTGCTTTTCTCTTTGTATGTATAATGTTGCCGACTGTTTCTGTCTCTGTATTCCATTCTCATTCTACTTCTGACTCTGTCTCTTGTTGCCGCCTGAAGCGAAATGTAATTTTTTAATGAAGATTCAAACGGCTTTGTCCTGGCCCTGGCAAGCGCCCTGGCTAGAAACAAACAACATTCCCAGCACTGTGTTCCCACAACAAAATTAAATCTTACATTTAAGTTTGCCAATTAGTTGTAAAAATAAAGTTTTTTTTTTTTTGGTTGTCCTTCTTCTTCTTGGCATTGCCACTATTTCGCTCTTTGTTCATCGACTTGTTCATAGCTTCTCTGGCTGCATCTCTCGCACTTCGTCGTTTGCATGAAATAAAGTTTTTAACGATTGCTGTGGCAAATTCCACGCTAATTTTGTAGTTTTTAAGTAATGAATGGCAAGTTTTGTGCTTTATTGCCATTTCGTTCCCATTCTAGACATATACCATATATATGCTGCCTCATGGTTTTTTTTTGGTTTTGTTACTGCTGTTGTTGTTGTTATTGTCCTGTGCCACCATTACCGTCAGTATTGGAAAATGCAAACAACAGCACCGAACCTGCCACGCCCGCCATGAATGCCTTTGCAAGTTGCGGCATAAAGTTGCAAACAACAACTGTTGACTTGCAACATACACAATATGCCGCAATCCCTTTCCCTTTGTACATATCACCCCCTCCCCCACTACTCTACCCTCTACCCTCGACCTTCGACCCTCGTCCCTCGTCCCTATACTTCCCACACACACCATTCTAAAATTGCCATTTGCCACCACTGGCAACAAAATGTGCCACTGAGGCCATCCAGTCAGCAATTCAGCCAGCCAGATGTCAGATATGAGGGTTCCAGGCATTGAAAAGTTTTCTTAGCTTTCAATTGCGTTGAAAATAAAAACAAAAAACTCAAAAAAAAAAAAAAAAAATTGGAATGGTATGAAGCTGCCTCACTGACATCTACATTGACAATTTATGTACCACACAGTGCAGTGTTCGAAAAACTGAACGAATTTACTTACATTGTATTGTTTTATTTGTTTTTCTTCTTTTTTTTTTGTTTTATTAAATTTACATTTATCGCATTTGTAAACAATTTCCATAGCTTACTATACTATGGTATATATAATCAAATTCCTATTCTTTTCTTCTTCTTTTTTTTCTGAAATTCTATGTTGTGAATTTTCATCTTACATTATTAAGCTCAACATTTTTGGCTTGAAAAAAATTACTTTCCTACCTTATGGCACAGGCTAAAAATATTTTCTGTAAGTCTATGAAATATTTCATATTATTCAACAATCAATTGTGTGAAAGCTCTGTTGGGCGGACACTCCACGTGTGTTTTATGATCGCGTGATAACATTCTCGTGCGGAGTCTCGTCGAAATTGTTATACAAAACTTTAGCAGCGCCAGGAAAAATATGTCCATATAAGGGGGCTATGCGTCTATTAGAAATGGTCGGTAAGGGAGTTTTTATTGTATTTATTATGATCCTCCAATATATTACAATAATGTTGTTCTAAACACTAGCAGGGACAAAATGTAGGCCAATTACAGATAGTTTTTCCTGCATTCATACAGATCCTAGAATCTAGATTTATTGGAAATGTTCAACTTCAGTTCCTGTAGCTATTAAAGATTGTAAAGTATAATAAGTATAGTCTCCGCAAAAACTCAGATTGATAAAAATGAAAAGATTAACCAAAATTTGCTTAGACATATTTCAATTCTGCAATAACATGTTTTAAATTGTTCTATAAATTTGTAGCTTTATCTGTTGATTAGCCATCGGTACATTAAATGTCACTCACTTTCATGGTTGTCCATAGACCAATTTTTGTGCCTTCCTTTGGCAGTGAAAATTCAAAGTCCACATTTTGGGCTTTACTACAATTACAATCTGCTCTTCAAAATATATTCAAACAAATGTCTTACTTGAATGCAATTTATATCTTCCACGTCGGTGAATGGCATTAAAGAAATACTGCTGCTGAAAACTTTTGGCAATTAGCAATTCTAATGTGAAAAAAAAAGAAAAAAATGAATGAAACTCTGGCTGTAGGCAGCATGCAACAAACAGTAGACAGCTCGACAATCGTCCGGCAGCCAGTGAAAACACTTTGCTTGACAGTATGGCTAATTGTGTGCCACGCCCGCAAAACCGCCCACAGCTGGACATTGTGCAAGTTCAGTGGGTGCAGTAGGAGCAGAGGTGGACATACACATGGAGAACATGCAAGAAGGATTGGATAGTCATAGTCGACATGGCCATAGTCATAGCCGCAGCCACAGGCATACCAGGATGCAGGACACATAGGACATAGGACACAGGACTTTCGGCTTGCAAAGCAGACATTGCATACTTTTCAGCGCACACGAAAAACTACACAAAAATATGCAACTGTGAAGGGGGAAGAGGAGCAAAGATGGCGAGGCATGGAGCGACGTAGGCAAAAGAAAGAAACGGAATTGCAGGGGAATTGCAATGACGATGACAACGACTTGAAATTCATTAAAAATTCCAAAATTTGTGTTGCCAAAAATATGCAGCAACTATCGCTGAGTGTTGATGGAAGGAGAGGGAATCATAGGGAGAGGTATATAGAAGTGTAGAAAGTGCAGCCAGAACAGCTGCCAAGCTAAAAACGAATGTGTCATCTGACAGAAATATCTCTGTTTCTCTTATTTTTTCTTCTTTTTCTTTTTTTTTTTTTTTTGTACATTTTTGTCCAGTGTTCAGATACTCCGAGTATACAATTTAAAGTTAAATTTTTCATTGTGTTGTTCGTAAATGATATTTAAGAGTAAAAATGTGCAATTTAGATTTATTTTTAATGTTTCTGGTGATTTTCACGCTTGGTCAATGCTGCTGATGCGCCCCCATGGAATCAACTTCCATTCCAATACATACATAGAAGCCATATGCAGCAGCAACAGCAGCATTCACTTTGTTCGATTCGGCCACAAATTTCATGCTGTATTTAAAGGAGGCAAAAGCCAAAAACAAAATAAAAACACAGAACAGCTGCTGCACGTTTCCTGATGCTGTCCGGCTACTTTGGCTATGACTATGACTGCTCTTTGCTGCTGCTGCTGCTACTGCTACTGCTGCTGTTGCTTCGAGGCATATGACACGAAGTAGTATAGAGCTACTATATGGATATAAATGAAGCTCACACTTACTTCATACTTGCCGACGCTCACCCGAATTGCTGCCCGAGCATAAACAATAACTTTTCAGCTGACGTAATCTTCATCAGCATATACGTTCTGAGGTCGATTGCAAAGTCTAGAGCGGGGGACGACTGTGCAAAGTTGTAGAATTGGACTATATGTTGCCCAGATGCACTTGAGACTTAGAATAAAAAATACAAATTACAAAATACAATACAAAATACAAAAATACAAATTATATACATTTTTTAATATTTATTTATGAAACTTCTACGATATAGCTACAGCATATATATTTATAACGCATCAATATTTATTCATAATGACATTCAACTAATGTTATTTTTTTAATATAGATATATATATATATACTATATATATATATTATGTTTATTTTTTTTTTTTTTTAATTTAAAGTATTTGCCACCAAAGGCTGTAAAATGTAATTAATTAATATAACGCCACAATAAGTTTTATGTATCACATAATCACATGCTAAAAAATGCTCCATAAACATTTCAATTAAAAATTTAATTATTTCTTTTATTAATAAAAATATGAATAAATAAAAACGGAAATAAATAAATGAAACTAAATTGTTGTCACAAAATATATTTCAAATATTTGCAATTCCATGTGTGCACAAAGGGCTTTATAGTTCAAAATGCTAAGTATAAATAGTATTTGTATATATATTTCACTTGTACGTGAATATACCCTTACCAGGTAATGATCACTATGGCCAGCATTCTGTGACATATCGAATACATAAACGGATATTGAAGAGTTGTAGTATAATCTTGAGAAATATTTTATATATTTGTCATTTGAAATTTTCAGCCAAAAGCGTATAAAGTGTCCGTCGTGCTAAATAATATCCAAATTTTCTGGTTGTAGTTTGGTTTATTAATAAATATTAAATCGCACATAAATAAACTGCTAATAATAATTTTAAAAGCATTTCATTAAAATGCATAAATAATCATATTGAATTTGTGCAAATGTAGTATGAGGCGAGCAAGGCTCAATATTCAATCCAAAACTTATTGACGTTTTTGTTGCCTGAAGAGTCAAAATACTGTATGTAACATACATATTTCAATATTAATTCGCAATAGTTTTGGGTTAGTAAATATACTTCACAGTAAATATACTTAACCTACAGTGTCCCTTCGTCCCTTTGTCTCTTTAGCGTTGCGTTGTTCTATTACTTTTTGTTACATATAATCCTATATTATGTTTTTGCAACACATTGTTGATGCCACGTTCTGGAAGCATAGCTATTGCTATTACGATTACTGTTTACTCGCTCGTTTCTTGTTGTTTTCATTTATATTATTTTTGTTTTGCTGTTGTTTTTTTTTTTTTTTTATTTGCTTGCTTTGTCGAGTTGAATAAACACTTGAAAAATGGCGCAAGCGAGAACGAGAACGAGAGAGAGAAAGAGCAGAGAGAGAGAGAGAGTAGTCTGTGAATAGGATGAAAATGACGACGTCGGCAGCAGAAGTAAATAAATAAATATGCTCGGCTTTGTCAGAGAATTGACTTAAGGCCATAAAATACAAGCCAAAGTACGATGGCCATACAACTGCCACCAACTGTCGAATAGTTCCTGCAGCTCATAGTTCTCTCATGCTACTTTTCTGCTTTCTGCTTACTGTATTCTCTTCTCTATGCCCCATGCCTTAGGCAATGGCTTGAAGTTTATTAACGCCATATGTTGTATGTTGGTAGCCTCATAACATGACAACAACAACAACAACAACAACGACAGCAACAACAACAACCGCTGGACAGCTTAGATATGCACACAATCTATACACACAACACCCGCACACACACACACACATGCATACACAATCATCGCACATATATGCTTATACTCATATCGAGTTTGGTCAACTTGCCGTCGTGCTTGGCCAATGCGTTTGCCACGTTTGTTGCCCTTTGCACGCGTGTCAACAGGGCGTATGATTAATATCGTATTAATATGCTGTATGTAATTAAGATGTAAGCTGTTTGTGTATATCACCGTTTAGGGCTCACGTCTCTAACTGTGTCTCTGTCTGTATGTCTTTCGTTTATACATTTCTGCTGCATGTGTATGTGTGTGCGTATGTTTATTTAGATATCTCAATGCATGTTAAAGCTTGAAGCTCTTTCTCAACACAAACTGTTTCTGAGTAAATGAATAAATAATTATAAAATGCACAATAAATAAATAATTTTGCAAGAAACCGAAAATTTGCTGAATTCTGCTTAATTTATATTCTACCATAAGTAATAATGTTCAATTTGAATTTTATTAGGTTTTTACTTTTACAAAGTTTCATGGAAATCGTCATATATATATTTCTTATACATTTATTGCAAATGAATATTAAATAAAATATAAGTTCAAACTGTGAATTATGTCATGTCATAAAATTGCAAAGTTGTGTAAACTCAAGCAAGTGTGAAATATTGACGAAATATATGTACCTATGTGTATGAACCTATGTGTATTTGTATTTGTATTTGTATTTGTATTTATATTTGTATTTGTATATGTAGAATATGTTAAGAGTAAATCGCAAGGAAAATTCAACTTGAAATTCAATTAGCTGTTTTGTTGAAAGCAATTTCTATCTAATTTATATATAAATATTTTCGTAATTGTTCATTAATTGTTAAAGTGCAGTCAACTGTATGGCGAACAGTAGCTGTTGAAATGTTCATGGCCAAATCAATGACAATCTGACAATCTGCAACTCGCAATTCGCATTTCGCTTTGACTTTTCCCTACACACGACTCCATGCTACATGTCCATGATATACATGCATATTCTATGTGATATGTCACTGCAATTGTACATATGTATGTGTGCGTGTGTGTTTCTTTGTGTATGTGTATTTAAGATATCTGTATATTTGAAAGCCGTCGGGCAAAGAGCTAACTAAAAATAGCCGAAAAAAATACAAGTTCGAAACAAACCAAACTGCAACGAACTAACAAACGAACTGCACGAAAAAAAAAGATAAATGACAATTCACGTAAAAAATTTTCAATTAAAAGTGAAAAGTGCATTTTCATGTTGCACGTCAGTTTTCCGTATTTTCTGGTCTGCACTCATTTCTCATTCCTTCATTTCCTCATTGCTCATACCGTGGCATAACCCACTCGAAAACATTTTTATTTTCGTATTCCTTTTTTTCTTGTCTATGCGCAGGGGCGTAGCCAGGAATGTGCCACATTGTTGGTTGCTTAAGGTAAGGTCAGGCCATAATTTAAGCTGACAAGCATGACATGAAAATTCCCTTTGGAGGGCCTTTCGTATAACCAGGCTAAGAACAGACGGTCACCTGCCCACCTCCTTAACAAATATATGTATGTGCATTGTACAATCGTGTATACCGTGCACCTCTTCGGCTTACTGTCACTCCTTGGAGAGAGCCGCAGGCATTCTCCAAAGACCTTGTCGCTATTGTTAATTAACACATGCTCAACGAATCGCAAATTAATTGCGACACTCATGTCTCCCCAAGGGCACAAACAGCAAATATATGATAAAGTTCGAGAAAACTATTCGTTTACAAGGGGCACCAAATAAAAATATATGAAAAAAAAGATTAGAATTATTATACATCTTCAAAATTCCTTGTCAAAGATGTGTAGCATTATACCCAGCACCAATAGGAAGCGATAGGATCATGTGTTAATGATATCAGAAATTGTTTGTTCCTGACAAATGCGGTTGTTCGGCAGACTATATAAAGTATGTTTGTATATGTTTTTGCCCAGGATCTCACTCACTTTTTCTATGATTTCAACCTAGTAATTAGCCATATATAAATAAGTAAGAAAGCTATAGTCGAGTACCCAAACAATTGAAAGTGGCATAACTTCCAGGATTATGATCCGATTGTGACATAATTCGCACAAAGCATCTATGTGTTCCAAAATTTCAAATTAAGTCATTAATTAAATATTTAGAAACCTCGTGGTACGCACTCGTAAATTTTACGTTAATTATATTATATAAATTTATACATTATATATTTATTTTGCTCGTGCTACGCACTCGTCAATTTATATCAAGAACCTGACTGCGGAACGCTAGCACACAAGTACAACCCTAACAACTGAGCCACACACAAGTAAGAAAGCTATAATCAAATATGCTCGACTATATAATACTCGGTGCCCGAAGATATATTATATATTTATATATTTATTTAGCTCATGCTGCGCACTCGCCCATTTTAAGTTAATTTAAGTTAATTTTAAATTAAGTTAAAAAAAAAAAAATCGCTTCGAGAATCGAACCGCGGACTTATTGCACGCAAGTTCAACTCTCTAACCACTGAGCCAAACTCTTTACAAGTGAAAGGAAGAACAAGTAGTGAAGGCTACAGTCGGAGGCACCTGACAGTAAAATACCCTGCACCCTTGAATAAAATGTAACTGTTCTTATGTGCTTCGCACTCTCCTTGGTCACACTTGCTGTGCTATTCCTTCGTGCACGTGTATGTACGTATATATGTATTCGCTTTCTGGTCAGCATTCTCCCTCCCTCTCCTTCCCTGATCCTCAAGTTTGCGCTTTTTACTTTCAGTAAGTCTGCACACAGTGATACATTTACATATATGTATGCTCGCATACATGCTCGTTGCGTGCATGTGTATGTGTTTTTTTTTTTTTACCTGGATAGGAGGGATGATAATCTTCATAGATACCCCCGCGGTACAGTTTTAAGCATTACCTCCCGGGGGGGAAGACCCTATGGTTAGGCATATCCTTTTTTATCTGGTGACGGAATGTAGTTTCATCGGACAAATAGACAAAAGACTATTTCGAACCTAGCTATTTTTCCAAGTAACTACAAAAAACAACACAAAACAGACACATACAAGAAATATAAGCCTCATACACATTGAAATTGTTAGTATGTTAGACTACTACTACAATATTAACTCCTCTCCAATTCTGCGCAGGTTCTCGCGTCTTCTCAAATCCTTTTGGAGACGAATAGTGGTACTACTTACTGCTATCCAATTCGCATCCGTCTCCGACATGAAGCCAACGATCTCCTCAGGAGGGGGAAGTCCTCTCGTGTGTTGTACATACCTGGTACAGCTGTACATAACATGCTCTGGGTCCTCGCTTGCAAGGCCGCAGTCCGAGCAGAAGGGCGCCGCTTCATGTTTAAATCTAAAAAGGTATTGCCTGTAACCTCCATGTCCAAAGAAGAACTGGGTTGTATGGAAGTTTGGCATCCCGCCCCTCCTATTCTTCCACTCTGCAACCTTGGGGAATAACTTATGAGTATGGCGCAGCCAATTTTCTTCTTAGCTCTTGACTGTTTTCTAGAGCTGTTGCCCATATAGGTGCTGCATATACAAGCACAGAGGCAACGACTCTTCTTAAGAGAAGACGCTTCCCTGCTTTCGGGCCTCCAATATTTGAAAGCATGCGCGATAGGGCTGGAGGCAGCTGGAGTCTGAGCACCTCATCATACATTATGTTCCACAGGAGCGGCCCGAGAACCGATCCTTGTGGAACCCCGGCTGACACCCTATATCTTTGAGGTCTCACCTCAGTATCATATTCTTAAACTCTGTCCGAAAGGTTTAAGAGGTACACCGGTATACCGATCTGCTCTAACCTTCCTACTATATACGCCCAACTAGCAGAGTTAAACGCGTTTTTGATATCTAGAGTTATCACTGCGCAATACTCTTTATCTCCCCATCTCCAGTGGGTCTCTTCAATCGCCTTTTCTGCGATTCTAACAACCGCCCCGATGGCATCTATGGTGCTGCGCGCCTTCCGGAATCCATATTGTGATTCCGAGAGGGCATCCTTCTCTTCTACGATATTGAGAAGCCGATTGTAGATGATCTTTTCAAGGGTTTTTCCAACCGTGTCCAAGAGACAGATCGGCCTAAAACTAGATGGATCGTCATTCGGCTTATCCCCTTTCGGCAACAGAATGAGCTTTTGTAGCTTCCAAACCTTTGGGAATACACCGCTCTCCAGGCACTTTGTGAACATGCATGAGATCGCCACTTTTAAGGCTTTATTTGGGTTCCCATCCGGGCCCGGTGCCTTTCTGTCGCCAATCTGTTTTGCGGCCGCTTGCAGCTTCTCCACAGACACAGGGGGCACCGCCTCTTGACCGCCTGGACGCACCATGTTTGCCATCGGAGGATGCCTCGGTGGGGCACATAATTCTACCTACGCTGTTGCTTTTAATCTTTTTTGTGACCACCTTATATGCCGTACCCCAGGGATTCAGATCGGCCTCTTCGCAGATTTGTCGAAAGTAGTTCCGCTTGCTGCTTCTAATACACTGCTTCAAGGCACGTCTTGCCGACCGCAATTCTTCTGTCCTTAATTCGCTATCCGGCCGGCCCCTAGCTCTTTGCGAGCGCCTTCTTGCAGCAATCCAGACCTTCCTAAGTGAGCTTATCTCGTCAGTCCACCAATAGCACGGCGTTCCTGTCCTACTATGTTTCCTGATTGGCATTGAAGCATCACATGCTGTTATTAAAGCACTTCTGAGGCGCTTTGCCATGTCTTCAGTTGGTCCGCTTGTGCTTTCAGGTTGCAGGAATAAATCGACGAAGACCTGCTCGTCAAGACAATTTGCTTTCCACTTTGGGTCCGAAATGGGCTGCTGCTGGCAGATTTTGTTATTCTCACGAATAACAAAGAAAATGGCTTCGTGGTCACTGTATGTAAAATCACTTAGGACTCTCTATACAGTCCTTCTACAAATTGAACTGCTAAGCAGAGTAAGGTCTATTATGGATCCTCCGCCCTGCTTTCTGTACGTTAGTTTTCTCCCATCATTTGCTAAACCTACATCTATCTTTGCAAATTCTTCTAATAGACAGAAGCCTCTAGCGTTTGTCGACCTACTCCCCATTCTACCGCCCAAGCGTTAAAGTCTCCAGCAATGACTACCGGGACTTTCCCGCGCGCGTGCCCCGCTAGTACTTCAAGAAAATTCTGGAATTTCCCTAAGCTCCAGCTGCGTGGTGCATAGCAGCTGTAATATTAAATGCCCCTAATTTTAGCTCTAACTATACCTTTGTGGCTAGAGTCGACCTCGCTTGGTGTGGTGAAGATTGACCATATGACGGCCTTCCCACATTTACTTTTTACTCACCCGCTACCTGCTAAAGACTTGTACGGTTCCGAAATGATGGCGATATCAACTCGTTTCTCCTGTACAGTCTGCATAAGAAGCGATTGCGCAGCTTCACAATGGTTGAGGTTAACCTGCAAACAATTCATCTTCTTTTCTGCAGAGCACTCCGGAAGAGAGGGCATTTGCCGCTACCCGCAATGTGGCTAACATCCTCCTTCGTGTTCGTGAAGAACATGCATTGAGGCTCCCTTTGGCAAACTTTTGCAAGGTGGTTCTCCCCTCCGCATCGTTGACATAGCTTAGATCGGTCGATCTCGCTCCTGCATTGCCCCGCAAGATGGCCGAATTCTAGGCACCTGAAAAATCGCGTAATATTTATACGCTCTCGAAGCCTAGTTCTAACCCACCCAACTTTGATAGAGTCTACCTTCAGTGCCTTTTTTGCGCTTTCTGCTGGCAGCCTAACAGTCGCCGTTTGGGTTTGCCCGTATGCTTTGCGCAACGTCACGTCCCTCTCGGCTATGTCTTCCACCTGGAGCTGGACTCTGAAAGCCTCACATATGTCTTCTGTTGTGGTGACCTCGTCTAGGTCTCTACACTCGATCATAACTCTGTGAGAGAGCGATCGCACTTCTGCTTGCTCTCCAAGCGCGTCTCCTATTAACTTTTTAAAAGCAGAGGTATAGTCGCTTGGCTTTCCTAACTGCAGAAGGAGCTCTCCTTTCTGCGTTCTCCTAATTTTGGTGACTATGTCCCCTAATCCTTCAAACTGTTTATCCGCTTTTACCCTTCGTAAAATCTCCGCGTAGGACACGTCGCCATTCGCCGTTATGACAATGGCATCAGGCCGCGTCTTCTCTTGGAGACCTCCCTTCTTGGTTCTTTTATCAACTTCCTTTATTTTCCTAGGGACCTTCGTTTCTTCTTATTCACCTTCGTCCATTTCGGGCTCTCTTGTTGCAGCCTTGGTGTCTGCTGAGAGTCCGACATGGTCGAGGTGCCTATCCCTCCTATCTCGGGGTCTATGTCCTGAGTGCCAGTTGTCCCCTTCCCTCTTTTGAATCGTGGCGTTCTGACCGCCTTTCCCGCACGCTTGAATGCTACACCATTATTCCTAAACAAGGCCGAAGTCTGTGAGGACTGGTGTGTCCTTATCACCGCCTTTGCTCTCGAGTCGTGCAATTGGATTGC
The DNA here is from genome assembly GCA_037044475.1 of Zaprionus obscuricornis. Taxonomy (NCBI): domain Eukaryota; kingdom Metazoa; phylum Arthropoda; class Insecta; order Diptera; family Drosophilidae; genus Zaprionus; species Zaprionus obscuricornis. The sequence continues at coordinate 21,191 of JBAMBR010005584.1, read as the reverse complement.
CACTAACTCGTAAAGAGCTCGGATACTCCAATTGAGTCCCTCATTGGTTGATGGATTGATCGCCTCTTTCCATCTTCCAGCATCTCCACTAGGCACGAGATCTCTTTGCCGAAATCACAGAGTGCCGAACTGGACCCAACCTCTGTTTCATGGTTGGTTAGTGCCCCCGACGTTACTAGTCCCACCTGGTTACCCGTCTGGGGATCTTGCCACTTTGCCCCCCTTGGCGAATGGGTCGCCGCTGTTACTAATATTAAAAACTCCTCCTCCTTGGTTGTTTAAATTGTTATTGTTCATGTCGACTGGGTCCCAACTCCAAACCGTTATTTTTGGCCGATGTACAGTCGCGTTATTAACCCCATGGTTATCTATGCAAGCAGGGAGGCCATGCGAGGGTTGACATATACCCTTATGAGGTAATATGTTCAGCGCCGGGTCCGCGTTAGTCAAGAAAATTTCAACTGAGCCTGTACCCCCAACTGAACGGGACGGCCATTGAGCGTTTTTGGAGTCCGGCCAGGGTTTTAACGGGACGGAGGCAGTTTGCGGCATTAGCCTAACAGCCGTTTCAGCAAGATTTCACTCCGCTAACTAAGATGTTAGAATACCGCAGACCGTCAGCATGATTCTTCTAATCCTTCTAGCATACCAGTACCATAATCAAGACTTTACTGGTATCCGTCTTGATGCCTTTAGTCGCCTCTCACTGTGGTGGAATTCTGAGTGACCGCGCATCACACGGTGTTGCATGTGTATGTGTGCGGGTTTGTATATGTACACATAGACAACTCTTGATGACGCATGCTAGTCCACGCTGAGTCAAAGTATATTTTGTGAAAATTAATTGTTTAATTACTTTTTTGTTTTTTAATCAGTCGATACCAGGATTGTTTTATATCGATGCTTAAATGTTCCCTTCCAAATTACAAGTCTCTAGTGCTTATCTAAGCTGAGATATGAGAAGTGTCGACTCGGCTATTGATCCTGACTCAGAATATATATACTTTATGGGGTCGGCCACGCCTCCTTATGGGTGTTACATACATGTGGTGCTGTCACAAACTCAATATACCCAATGGGCACCGTGTATAAAAACGAGAAAAAATTGTTGCCGTGTGTCGGGTTAGAACCGCTAGCAACCGTACGCAATAGAGACGCCCCTCAAATTTTGCAACCAATACAATCACTTTGCAAAACTGAAGTCTCTAGGTCTTGTAGTCTCCGAGATCTGTGTGTTCATACGGACGTACAGACGGAAAGATGGACATGGTCTAATCGACTCGGCTCAGTCAGAATATATATATACTTTATGAGGTCGGCGTCCTTATTGGTATTACATACGTTTACTTCTGTCACATAGTTAATATACCCTTGCTACCCAATGGCCGCCGGGTATAAAAATAAAACAAGAGCGCAAGGTTATTTTCTCTCTTAATTTTGGAACGATTGTTCCAATAAGAGCTATATAATATAGTGGCCTGATCCTGCAGATTCCGACTTATATACCTCTTATGGGCATAGGGATACATCTTCCAAGTTTCATTGAGCTTTAAAACTGAGTGATTCTCCTGTCGACGCTGATGAAGAATCTATATACTTTATTGGGTCTGCCATGTCCCTTTAGGGGCGTTCAAACTCCAGTCCAAAATTAATATACCCTCTGGAAGTGTATACAAATTATATTATTATAAATAAAACTATAACTATACATAATTTGCATTATTAATTGTAAGCTTTCCTTTTATTTTAAAAAGAATGTCGCATGCTTTAATTTTTGGCAACAATGTTCAAAATAGTTTCTGTATTGTTCTACTTCTTGTCTGCATAATAAAATATTTAATATGTCCACGTCGAAATTGTTATTTTCTAGCCAATGGCAGTAAAATTGACATATGTCTGAATGTTGCATTTATTTTACACTTTTATTTTTATATTTGTAAAGCACATAAAAATTGCATGTATCTTGTGATTTCCATTAAAATTTCAATTATTATTATCAATTTCAGTTTTCAGTTTTGCCATTGATCGAATGATCTTTGTATAAGTTTTATTCTCTTTAATACAAGAATATTAAAGGCGATTGTCGATTATCTCTAAAATAAATATCTCTTTTTTTCAGAAGATTACATAAAACTTTATATTTCACATAAATAATCAGCAGAGCTAATCATCCAAAATGTCTCGGCATGTGATATATTTTTATTTATTTTATGGTATTATTTGGAAATGTTTTATATATTTCTATATAATAATCATCAGGAGGGCAATCAAGTGCAGCAGTCGGCATTATGTTTCATTCAAAGATGTCACTGTGCCAATATAGTATATTGTATACTATGTAAAGCGTCTTTTTAAATTGCTTTTCTCGTTTTGTCCTATTACGGCGTATGGACTATGGCGGGGCGTGTATTCGCAAAACGGAAAAGCGCATAAAAATCAAAGTCCTGGCCTCTGGGTCTGTCCTCTGGCCACTTCACACTCTATCTCTTTCTATGCTTTGCATCATATGGGCAATGGGGCGACGAAGCAGAGTTTCCGAGTGGCCGTGGGACACCAAAGCAATGGTTCGCTGATGACCCATTTGCTTCAACGCGCCTGCTATCAAACTGCCAAAACAAAAGCCATCATCGTTAGCCACATCCCCCATGGGCTGAATGGAAATTCCAGCAGTTCCTATGGGCTATGGAAAACGCTTCAAATGCCGTTTAAAATCAATTTTAATGATGAACTGACGGGCAACAGCGCTGTGTCACTTTGAGTTGGTTGTTCATGTACACATAAATATATTCAACATTCAGATCGAACTCATATGCATTTACATAAGAAAAGTCTAACAACACTGTCTCTTTCTCTAACTTACGTTCTTTCTTTTTCTATCTGTATTATTCACAGAATTTATTCACAGCAGCGTTCGTTATATAGAAATGTCTAATACGCATTTGCAAAGCGTAGATGATGAAACATTTCAGGGATTGCGTCTGAAGACACTAAAGCTAATCGACAATGAACTGCAAGATATATCCGAGCGCAGTTTCAGGTGAGTTCAGATCAACAGTCTACGCTCGACAGATACAGTTACAGTTACAGTTACAGTTAGTGTCAAGCTACTGGCATTTGCGATTAGGGTTATCACAAAAATGCTGAGCCATAATGATATGGCCAACATATGTATGTACATAAATGTATGCAATAAATGTATATGTATTTGTATACCTGTATATACCATATTCTGATGATGCGACACTTTTCTAGACCTATTTATATGGCAAATGTAAGGGAGTTTATCAAAAAAAAAAAAAATTAAAAAAGAAAAAAAGAAGCGAATTGTTCTGTTGCGTGTGTTTATGTATGTATGTGCTGTAGTGCAAGAACGAATTTTTCCACATAAAAAATCTGCAAGTTGTAAAAAAGGCGTAAAATTAAGTTTAACAAACGGCTGGCGAAAAGAGTAGAGACGCTAGCAGGGTGTGGATGCTTTGCAGGGTGTTGGAAGTGTTTCATGGAGCACTCAGGCTGAAAATACAGGCAGGAAATGCAAACTCACATGGCGAACACAGGACTCACACATACATATACACATATACACGCACACACAGTTACACAAACACACAACGTGGAAAAAGGAAAACTTTCAAGCGTTATTTGTTTGAGTGTAAATAATCAAAAAAAAGAAAAGAAAAAAAAATGAATGAAGCAGATGTATGGCGAAAGGTAATTTGCAAGGAAGATTTAATACCCTTTAATCATTTGGTTAAAATGAATGTTATTAAATTACAAATGAACAGAATACCACAGAAAACTGACGAAAGTTTCGATCTGCAGCTTTTGGTTTTTTTTTTTCAACAAACGTGTACAACACCATGTTCAATTTGTACAAATAAATCCGATTTTAAAATAATTATAAATACCACCAAGTACAACATAATTTTGTTTTTCTCACATTTTTTTTATAAATTACACAATAAATGTTCTAAAATTCAATCAAGTTAAAGAAAATGAATTGAATTTAATAATATTATGTATAATCTATTGTGAAAATATTTACAACTATCTTGAATCTGAGCACATAAAAATTAAAATGTTTGTTAAATTCAATTAACGGCATTTAAAAGATACGCTAACATAAGTTAAGCCTATTCATTGTGCTGCTATGCTATAATTTTGAACTTGAATTTACTATGCATCATATATAGTTAGTCAGCAAAGTGTTTAACTGGTTATAAACCAAAAGCGGCAGAAAAACAGACATGAAATATGTACATGTATTGTACATTGTACTGTACAGTGTTCTATAGTGCGAACATACAACAACATTTTTCGTCAGCTTTTTTTATGGTCCCACACAACACACAACATACAACATACATCACACATCACATCAAACATGTGACTGTGTATGAACTGTGACTCTCTCTCTCTCTCGCGCTATTTTGCTTTCTCTCTTTCTCTGTCTCTCTTTGTTTCACTTACTGCCCCCTCGACCGCATTTGGGAGTTGTTCGGTTTATTTTTTTTTTGGCGGCATGAAATAAAACGCGAAAATTTTTTAACGAGCACAAAGAACTTACCAAACCACGCCATCTGCCTCCACCTTCCCAACCCATCTTCTCGTACCGTGCATACACCACAAACAAAATCCCCTCTCATCTGAGTCTTACTTTTGCAAAGTTAAATGGACGCACGTTAACAGTTTGCGCAGTTTTTTAAGACCCCACAAAAAAGTAAACAGATAGTAAGGCAAAATGGCGAGTATATGGGTTGGTTTAGCGGTTTACTGGCCAAAGAAGTAGAGAAGAGGGCAGATAAAGAATGGATGAGAATGGAGATGCAGTGTATCAAATAGATTGAAATTCGCTCTCTTCATTAACAGGTCGCATTTTAACTTAAATCCAACTAATTAATGTGCACAAACTTGCTAAATGTGCCTAAAACTGCCAACTTCACCAACCCGCCAACCGTGTCGCACTCTCTTAGACTACACTATTCAATCGTTCCGCCAGCGAGACCTTCTCTTTCTCTACGCAAGTCAATCAAAAGTTATATTATGCAGTTGCATAAAACTTATTTCAACACTGAAACATTATAATTAAATATGCAGTTGAACATGAATTTCAGTAAAAACTACAGTGGCACAATACTAACATAGTACAGTGGCCCGCTCGGCATACGCATGCAAAATGATGAATGGAAATTTCGAATATTCAAAATGAACAATAATTTACATGTTATACATTATAATAAATGTAATTAAATATAATATCATATGAGGGCGGCATAAAGCGGTAAAACGGTCCATACACAACTTTAAAGTTCGCAAATCATAATTGCAGTGTATATTTAGAGTATAGAATATACATAATTTTCATCAATATTAATGTATAATTTATTTACTTAATTTAGTTGATAATAATAATAATAATAATTTATTTATTTTTTTTTTTTTTTTTTAAATAAATATATTTATATATTTATTGTTAATTTAAAATCTATCTATCTAAAGATAATAAGTAAATGCTATGACGTAGGTAATGACAGAATTTTTTCATTTATGACATTTCCAGACCTGAGTGGGAATCGAACCCACGACTGTGCTGATTAGGGGATACGGGATTACCCACTCGACCAACACAGCCGGCCAGTTGACAATAATAATGTCTAGAGAAATATAATCTGGGCACTAGATTACTTTACAGAGTATCTAAGTGTCAAATAAATATATTGAGTACAATTTAAAAAAATCGAATATGAAATATAATTTTGAAGAAATTTATTGACAGCAATTTAAGTTTAAGTTTATTTTATAAAATAGATATTTTACTGAGAATGTTAATTATCATCTATAGATTAATATGCTTAAGTTTCTTAAATTCCATTCTCTCTATTGTACACAGTTTCGTCTATCTTAAAAAAGTTTTCATATGCTAAACTTACAGAAGTGTAGTGTAAATTAAGTTTCTAATTCTAGCACGCCGAATGCACAAATACATAGATTCGTCGTAATAAAAATCAGCAGACAAGTTAAAACTAGGCTGTCTGTCTTACAGCTATCATTAGAAAATTTGGCATATAATATTGTTCCTTCAGGCTGTCTATAGGTAATAATACAACATTTAGATTTAGATTTGTATGTCTGTGCAAATTGGATTAATAGTTGACAAATACATATATGATGTAGCTCATTATTCTTTATTACGAAAACATCAAAAACTATAAAAGGCAGACAGATCAAGTTTACTTTTGATTTTTGCTACGCACTCAACCGACTCCACAAATTGACCAAAGCTAAAGATTTCATACTCTTGCAATATAAGAAGAAAACTTTTCATACCAAAACTCAATTTTCCGCCGTAAAGGTTACAAGTTGTTTTGCGTGCTCGGCGATTTTGATTTCGAGAGACTAGTTTGGGTCGAAACAGGTGGACGAGGGACATTTGCATTTGGATTTTTCTTTGAATTTTTGACGCTGATCAAGGGGGCGTAAAAGCTTCTATCTAAAATTAATATACCCTGTACAAGGGTATACAAAATCGAGTTATCTGAAATTTGGTCCAAATCGGATCGGTTAATTACGTAAACTCTGGACTATAGCTTGCTTACTTTATCTTAAGAAACTGTTTGAAGCTGAAGCAATGTGTATATCAATTCATACGTCATTCTCTGTATGTGTTTCTTGATAAGCATTTAGTATGCAAGAATTATAACAAAACAAAAAATTAAATTAAATTTAGCAGAACCATAAAATATAAATATTTTAAATAATAAAGTTCAATTTTTCGAAATTACTAGAAACAATATGAATAAAAAGAATTAAAGAGAAAGAATGATTCAACGATATATAAGTATTATATATCTCTTAATCACTTCCACTTCCATTCTGAGCATTTTCCATAAATCTGAACGAAGTTAAATAAATATGTATTTTCTGTGAGTTCAGTTGAGTTTCGATCGCGCTGCTTGACATTTGAGGAGTAGCAAAAGAATATAATAAGAAAATTATAATATGATTCGCTGCGAGTTTAATATGCGTTGGGTCTTGTTGCTTTCACTGATAACAGCCAGTGCATCGAATGAAGATACGCCATTTCCAGTCGATATGGATCAGTGTACCCGTATGTGTCAGTGTTGGTTTCCAAAAGGCATGTCAATGGAATTGCTCAAATCTTCAAATTGCCTGAGCTTTTGTTCTAATAATTTTAAAAAGAACTGCTTGGATTGGACAAGGTGTCAAGTGGCGCAGCTGAATGGTGATTGTCATATTAAATGTAGTGGCACTACTTACAACTGCATTGCTATGAGTTATTCTTTAGCTAGTAATCCTGATGATTCTAAAACTAACAAATTTATTTTATTATTCTCTATAGGAGTTGTTGCCGTTTTGTGTATTTTAGTTATAATTTATATAATTTATAGAAAGATGAATTGTTTTAACCATAATTGATGCGTATAAGAATGTTTAACCCTGAAGTATTTTTATATCTGCATGTTCAATTTAATTCTAAGTATAATTATTCTTAGAAATAACTGAATATAAAAAATTCACTCATTTTATAAATAAACATGACAAAGTTTTTAATTTATTTGAAATTTATAACATAATAAATTTTAAAATTTGTGCTCTAAAAACTTTACAATCTTACGTATGTATAATTTATATAAATATTTAAATGCTTTGAATACAGTAGTGCGTACATGTTTATTATACAAAATTGTTTATTAATAATTTACAGTGCTATGTTTGCAAATTACATATATGCACACAGTATATATATATATATATATATATATATATATATATATATATATATATATATATACTCACACACAGAAAAGGTGACCACAATTTTGAATTGGTTATAATGTTACGTTGTACGTTATAGTAATATGTTGCGTGTTATGGCTCAGTTGTAAATGTCGTTAAATTTGCGCATTGCTTTGTTTTATGCATAAACGTGTGTATATTCATGTGCCTCTGTATGTAACTATGCACAAATTGAAGTATGTACACAACTAAACTGGAATATATATGATATATTATATATTATATATATATATGTATGTACATATATTGGAGTTTGTTACGACTTTAATAATAATATTATTATTAATCAGAATCAATGAACCTTATCAACATTTCACTGTTTACAAGAAATTTAAAAAATGTAACTTTCGCTCAAAATATGTACACATATTCAAATTCTAAATGATTATTGTTACGGATCATAAATATATATCCATTGTATATATATATATATATATATATATATATATATGGAAAATAAGTGCCTTTTTTGTAGTTATCTAAGCATGTACGCATATTTTTTCTGCAAAAAAAAAAATGATGTCAATATCATTAATATAACTATGTTTTTTTTTTAACTGCAAAGTTGTGCACTGAGCGTGTACGCATACTTTTTCTGGCGAGTGTATATCCTTACAAATATCAACGTATAGTTTATGCTTTTCATTCATTTACACAAACTGAAGCAGCTATAGTTTTATGAAGCTTTTTGATGACAAACGCGCACTAACGCAGGCACGCATACATATACATACATACATATACATATACATGGTACATATACATCTAACGCACACGCTTACACATGTACACGCACAAGCATGACTACCTAAACGGACAACCACAAGAAAAACAACAACAACAACAGTAACAACAGTCAACAAAATGGCAAATGGCAACCAAAACGCAAACCGAAAACAGCCGCCAACAACTGAGCCGCGAGAGGAAAGCATAATGAAAGAAAGAAAGAGCGAGAAATATGAGGTACCGAAGGGATGGGTGGAGTGGAGTCGACAAAAGAACGTAAAAGGAGCCACAAAAATTCGGTTTGCGTTTGATTCTTTGTCGCATGAGAGCAGTACAAGCAAAAAACAAGGATAACAACAACAAAAAGGCGCAGCAAAAGCAGCGACGCATCGCTTTAAGCAAAGAGCTTCTCACTTTTTCTCTCTTTCTCTCTGTAGCTTGTTTGTAAAATCTCGTGGTTTTCATAATTGAGGTCGCTCTTCTTCTCCTGCCTTCTTCTCTGTCCTACCGAGTGTTTGTAGTGCGTGTGTTTGTCCGTATGTATGTGTGTAGGAGTATGTGTAACTTTGTAGTATAAGGTAAGTGCAGCGGGGGCGGTGTCAGCGTCTGTATGGCATCGGGTAGCTACAACAGTTGCGGGGGTTGGGTCACACTACTCCTCACTGTCGGCGTCATCGCCTTCGTCGTCGTCGGGGCTGCGGTGCGTTAATTAAGTTTAAATATTTGTTTTTTGACTTGTGTGTAGGATATGTCAAAAGGGCAGGAGCCACCCCAATAACCAACAGGGCGTGGTTTTCTTGTGGGCGCACCAAGCTTAGTGCTAGAACTTTAACAAAACTTTTTCCTCAATAAACGTATACGCACTCATATAAAATATTATAGTAAATGCTACATAACAAACAATAGCAATATAACTATGTTATACTTTCTGTCATAGTAAAATTTATGTTTAATATTTAATTTATTTTTATACAGCACCATGACGTATTCACTGATGACACTGGATATATCGGGCAACAAGATGCAAGAACTGCCACTGGATGCATTGCAGAGATTACACTCTCTGACACGACTAGTGGCGCAACGGTAATACTTTATATTTTTAATATACTACCAATGCACCCAAAACTTCTATACATCGTAGTTATAACTTATTTAATCTTTAATACATTATGTAATTATATTTTGTTGACATTATTTTTTTTAAATTGTAGCAATCATATTACCACACTTGATGGCAACTGGGAGGCACAATATGATTCATTGCGTTCACTGCATCTGTCGGGCAACGACATTACAGAAGTGGTGCCAGGCGGATCACTGGATATTTTTGCAAATGGCAGCGATAACAGTAGCTCACTGCCGTCCAGTTTAGCTGCTGTTCAAAATCGCTTGGAATCGAGTAATACGCTACATTTAGATGTCGATCGCTCTGGTGTTGGTAACCGCTCTGGAGGTGGACGTCCCTTTGATAAATTGCAAAAGTTACTTTGGCTAGATTTATCAAACAATCGGATAACTCATGTAGCTGCTAACTATTTACCACGTTCATTAGTCACAATGGATCTGTCGAGCAATCTATTAAGTGTATTTCCTCAGCAGCTGTTCGAACAGCTGCCAGAGTTACGCATTGTAAGTCTGCGGGATAATTTACTGCGTAGTGTTCAGTTGAAGGATTTACAAATGCGACCATTACGCATGCATCTTGAAAAGCTTGATCTAGGTCAGAACTGTATTGAAAATTTGGAGTCCGATTACTTTCAAAAGGAATATTCTGATGTTCATATACGCGCTCTAAATATGGAACAAAACTACGTTATTCAACTACCGTCAGAGATGTTCAAAGATACAGGCATTGTCCATTTGGTTTTAGCTTTCAATCTGATAAGTCGCATACATCCCGCAGCATTTGAAGGTCTAACCGATACACTAGAATACTTAGATCTAGAACGAAATCGATTGGCCACAGTACCTGTGGCTATAACGACATTACATCGTTTAAGATACTTATATCTTACCTCCAATCAGATCAATCAACTAAGTAATATGCCAAGAGCTACTGACAATTTGAAAGTGTTAAGTTTAAGTGGTAATAACTTTACCATGATACCGGTTCTGGGTTTGAAAAACTATACGCAATTGTCTTATTTGAACATGGGATATAATTCAATAACCGATATTCCCGAGGGTATTTTCGCATTGGACGGATGGGGTGCAAATCTACAGACAATCCTACTAAGAAACAATAAAATTACACATCTCCATTTAGGTTCATTTGCGGGCTTAGAGCAAATACAGGAGATTAGTTTAAGTTTCAATGATATTACCATACATCATCCGTTGGTATTTGAGAATGTTTCACATACACTCAAAATATTGGAGCTATCATTTGCTGTATTTCCGGCACGAAGCGTAGAGACCCTTGATCCCTTGGATGCTCTATTACCGCTGTCACAACTTATTTGGTTGGGATTGGACAACAATAATCTAAAAAGTATCTCGAATGAGTCCTTTGCACAAATGCGAGAACTGAGTTATATAAATCTTAGCTTTAATCAGTTAAAAGCACTGCCGCATGGACTGTTCCTACCAGATACCCACAGTCATCTAGTGGAGATTGAGCTCTCGTATAATGGTTTGGAAAGATTGGACCCACAAACATTTTATAATCTAGGTGATCTTCAGACACTGAATCTACAGTCGAATCGCATTCGTAGTATTGCTCGTCATGCTTTTCACAATCTGGAGTTCCTGCGATTTGTAGATCTCTCTCATAATCGATTAAGCAATATATCGCATGCGGCTTTTACTGTACTCCCAAATTTAGCTGCTCTTGATCTTACGCATAATCAATTGTGTTCGTTGTCACTAAAATCTTTTCACTATGTGTCCAATGCCACAACTCCGCTGCGTCTTAACTTAAGTCACAATCACATTTTTAATTTCGATGATGAGCTCAGTAGCTATATGTATATATATCAGTTGGATATTAGTCACAATCATATTGTCAAGTCGGATAGTTTCACTAATTTAGCAAACACACTGCGTTTCCTAAATTTGGCACATAATGCGTTGGGTTCGCTACAAAATCACGCATTTGGAGATTTGGAGTTTCTAGAAATTTTAAATTTATCACACAACAATCTAAGCTCATTGCGGCGTCGCAGCTTTCAGGGACTCAACAGCTTGCAAGAACTCGATCTCAGTCAAAATCAACTCGATCAGTTGCAGGTGGAACAATTCTCGAATTTACGTAAACTGCGAATTCTACGCATTTGCTCTAATCGTTTGCGTGCTTTACCGCGCGAAGTCTTTATGAATACACGTCTTGAGTTTCTCGACATTTCGGATAATCAATTAAGTGTTTGGCCAGTGCCAGCATTTACGGATATTGGCTTCACATTGAGATCAATTAAGATGTCACGCAATAATCTTGAGTATCTGGATGCATCCATGTTTATTAACTCACAGTTTCTGTATGATATCAGTCTGGCTCGTAATCGTATTACTATTTTACCGGATAACACCTTCAGTTTCCTGAATAATTTAACCAATTTGGATCTCTCGGAGAATCCTCTTGTTACCACAAACCTTCGTGAAGTCTTTGTTCATACACCTCGTGTTCGCAAGCTTAGTCTTCATCACATGGGTCTCTATGTGCTGCCACCGTTGAAATTGCCACTGCTATCGTACTTGGACATAAGTGGCAATTATCTGCAGGAGCTTTCGCCACTGGGATCATTACGATATCTACGCTATGTTAATATCTCCCACAATAAATTAATCAATGCCAGTTGCGCAGTGGAGCATTTACCCTCATCAGTTAGAGTTCTGGATCTAGCTCATAATCCCTTGCGTCGCATTACGTTGCACGATCTTTTGAATTTACGTCAACTGTCGGAACTTAATATTTTAGATGTGAAGGTTGTCAATCCGCAAGCTTTTTCCAAGTTGCGTTCTCTTCGTAAACTTCACGCCAGCTCGCATGCAAATTTGGGTGATTTAGTGGCCAGACTTACAGGCTTACAGGAACTTAGAGTACATTGTCTCGAGACAAGTATAGGCGGACAATTGTTGTCAAAATTAACAAATAATACAAAGCTGCAGCTAGTAGAGCTCTATGGGAGCAATGTGCAAACAATTTCACCTGATGTGTTTGCCGGACTATCACGTAATCAGCGACTGCAGGTAAAAATCTCACATACACGCATTTCGGATTTACCGCCTGGAATTTTTTATACACTGCGTGAGGTGCCTCACTTGTCTATTGACATATCACATAATCGTATCAATGCATTGGCCGCCGACAGCTTCTATCCAAACAAAAGTTACTGGGATACAGTTGGTACGCGCAGCATCATGGGTGGTCTCATTACATCACATAATCCGTTGGAGTGCGAGTGTGGATTGGTCTGGTTTGGGCATTGGCTGCGCCGCTGGCTGCGTGAATCGGCACAGATCAAAGTCATACAGAAAGATGATCTCAAGCGCATGGTTCAGGTGTGTATTTGAAACTATACTTAAGTTTTACAAATATACATCTATACAAATCTGTTTATTACAATGTTATCTCTTTTTATATATTTTCAATCTTAATTTCTTGTTAAAGTTACCCCTATCGTTTGCCGATGTGCTCGTAAGCTTTTTTTAATTTTTCAATATTTAAAAGGAACATGAATTGTTTAACTGGAAAGGAATAATTTGAAAATTATCTTCGTATTCATAATTTGATCAATTTAAGTATAATTTCACATTCTTTGATCAATTCTATTAAGGGGAGAAACCAGTTTAGATATTTCGAAAAATCATTTCATTTTAAATTCCTATAAAAAGCTTTATGGAATTGTAATTATTATTTCTCAGTTAAATACAAATCGCAAACAAACACATCTAGTTCGGACACCTGGTTTCGTCCCTTAAATTATGCTTTTGTCTTTTTTAGTGTATTGTATTTGTACTTAAAAATGCCATTGCAGAGGCCGTATAAATTCTGGTCATTAATTTGTAAAGCTCCTTAGAAGGTGTGGTAGACCCACATATATTCTAGATCAGCATCGTCAGCAGGATCGTAATATTTATGTCTGTGTGTCCGTGTGTTCAACACAAACTAGTCTCGAAAGTTATCTTCTACAAACTCCTTATGCACATAAACTGCATATTAGTCGAAACCAGCCGGGTGGAATCAGTATATCATATTGCTGCCATGGGGAAAATCACACAAAAATATATATTTTATGAAATATATTTTTGGTTGTTAAGCTACTCGGCTAAAATTTTGCAGGAATTGAGTTTAGGACGACATATGTGTCTCATAGAAATGCTCAAAATCAAACAAATATATTTTATATTATTTTGTATGAAAACTTTTCTTCTAGGACTGCAAGGGTATAACATCTTTGGGTCGCCAAGGATAACTTTGCTTTCTTAGATTCTTTATTTTATAGTATATTGGTGAAATTTGAAACTTTAAGTATATCTTTTTTAGCCATGTTGTACTATGATATTCTTTCTAAAAAGCAATTACTATTGTTTCTTAATTTTTTGCGTTGTAGCGTGCTCGTGCCAATACATGCCATGATCCTACTTCAGGACGTCATTTGCCAATTTTGGAAATATTTCCAGAGGATCTGCTGTGCCAAGCAAGTGCATTGAGCAGCTCTGGCCAGCGAATGTTTCTGTTATCCTTCGCAGCAGCACTTACATTTCCACTATTTACAATATCTCTTTGATGTTGGCTTTAGTTGATGGAACTGGCCAAGTAAGTTCATATCATATTGATGACTTACATTTGGCTGCAACGAACTGCCTGTCGTATGACGATAATGATATATGATAATATTGTATGATATTGTATATAAAGTTGAACATAAAACTAATCGCACTTGGAATTAGCTAAATTAACTCTAACAATAAACGAACAGCAAATCGGTTTATGTCCACTCGTAACTATAAGTTTTATATACATATATACATACATACATGTAAACTTACATAAATAAAAGCTAGATTGTACTTACATTTACATATATGTACATATGTAATGGGACTCGCAAAGACTGCGGCACGTTGTCGCAGTTTCTAAGCGTCTTGCGGTGCGGAACTTTGATAACCAACAGAAAAAAACAACAAACAAATACTAAGAAAATAGAAAAAAAAGAAGGAGTGAAAGTAAAATAGATATTTAAGTATGAGTTATTAGGGTATCAGTTATAGACTTTACTTGTGTACATCTGTTCAATAGTTTTTGATGCTTAGTTAAATAATGACTTTTCCATAACAGTTCCTACTAGACTTTCTCAACTCAAACTTGAACTATCAGAGTAATAGGAAAACTTTAAGTTAATCCCAACTCAATAGAAATTCTAATTAAACCTATATAGAAACGTGTGTGCTTCATATATTATGTATATTTATATATATTTTATTTGCATTCCGATAGCCTTGCCATACGCAATTAACTGTTATATAATCAATTCTCTGGCAGCCATTAAATGACCATTAGTTAATTTTAGTTCAACTCTCTCCGCATGGCACTGAGTCTTGGCCAACTTAAGGGTAATTAATGCAATTGATTACATAAACACACACATATACTTACTAATTCACATGTACATGTGAACTCACACATCAGCAGACATATGATGATTCCTAATAACTGACAAAGACATTCTTACTTATACACAAACACACACATACATACACACACCCACAAACATACGGAGCCATACAAATAGAATGTAGTTAATAAACACTTTTGCATCTAAAAATCTATTAGAAATATAAGTTGTTAATAATACTAGTTTATTTTTAAAAGCTGAAAACTAATTCTAGAAAAAATTATGGAATATGGAATATAACTTAGCAAATGGCCAATAAGTATATATATTATAAATATATATAAATATTAAATTATACAAATATTAAAAATATATTATAAATAAATATATATATAAATATATACATATAAACGATCAATTGGATAGCAATTATTATGTTTTTTAATGAACGTAGAAACTCCACATTGCACAATTATAATTAACTGCAACAACAAGAACAACTAAGTCGACGAAGAAAAATAATGAAAAAGAAATAGAATGGAGTTAACGAAATTTTGTGGCAGTCAATTTTGAATACACACACAAAAACACACACACACACAAAGACATATATATATATATATGTACACATCAGTTTTTGACGAAAGTATTTAAAAAAATGGTCATAGTAAAATATACATAATGAAAAACATAAATATCTACTGAGTGCACACATACACACACACAGGAAGAAAGAGAGAGCAACAAGCATTTAAGAAATACCAATATACAAAAAATTAGAAATACATGAATATCAATTAAATGGAATAAATTATCAAATAAATTATTTTAACCTTATTTTATTTTCATTGTCAATTGCATGCAATGTTCATTTTTTTTATTTATTTGTGTTTCTCTTTTTTGTATTTTTATTATGTTACAACAATGACAATCGTGATACTAATTGTAGTTGTTTACACGACGATGATGCAAAATGCACAAGTATAATAATATTATTAAATAAATAAATAAATAATTCAATGAGAAAAATGAGTAAATCAATTATAATAGCAGAATTTATTAAAATTGCTGCTACTGCTTTAGGCCATGAAATGATGCCATGAAATGATGCCATTTTTTTCTTATTTTATTTTATTGTTGTTACTTTTTTTTGTATGTTTCATTTATTGCGAACGCGTTTTATCAAAAAGCCCAATAAATTTTATTATTAAATATAATATTGTATATATATATATACAAAGATATATATATATATATAAGTATTATATATGTATGTACATTTCAGACTATATAGCAATGTATACTAAAAAATAGCAATGACATTTGTTTTTTATTATGCCCAACGGCAAAAGCGAAATTAAAGTAGTGAATGAAACCAAAAATTAAAAATTAAAAAAAAAGGCAAACAAAAAAAGTAAAAACCCAACAAAAGAACAAACAAAGAAAAAAAATGAAACCATATCAATACAAAATGAAATTGAATATAAAATAAATAAAAATGCTAGAAATATTAACACTGTGTTTTACCTAATGGAAACTACTACAAAAAGGCATTTTAATTAAAATGAATTTGGCGTATCCTGGTTTGCTGGTCCCTGCCCTTTGCTTTATGCTACTTTAACGTCTATATCAAACCTAGCCTAGATCCTAACCACTTTCCTTTAGTTGAGCGTTTACGTGTTTTAAATAACAAACCCGAATGCGCTAAACGAACCAAATGGTAATCCCGCACCCAACGGCCAACCAAGCGTATATTAAAACGCAGCTCTCTCTCTCTCTCTCTCTCTCTGACTGTCTCTTTCGCTCTTATATTGCGATTGCCACTGCGGCAGACCTCAAAAGCATTAGCCTGCTGCTTGCACACTTCTACAGCACTGACTCCTTATTCTTACTTAGCAACTCTTTGGGTTCAGGTTGTGACCCTTTTATACACACATTTAGCTGTTTTGGCCAATGAAACTTGATAATAACGCGAGAAGCCCGCAAATCCAGCAGGCCAATAAACTGGCACAAATTATGTGAGAGACGCGAGAGGCATGCCAGGCAAGGATACTGCAACTACAGCAGCTACAGGAGGTAAATATTACTTGTGTAGTCTAGTGCTTGTGTTACTATCCCAAAAACAGAATAAACAAGTTAGAAAGCTATAGTCGAAAATGCTTTACTATATAATACCCGGTACCTAAAGAATTGAAAAGTGCATAACTTCCATGTTTTTGATCCGGATTTGACCGAATTCGCATATATAGAAAGCTCATGGTATGCGCTCGTCAATTCTACGTTAATTAAATTAAATAAATATATACATTAGATATTTATTTTGCTCGTGCTACGCACTTTCTAATTTTAGATTAATTCTAACATAAATATTTATTAACATTAATACATTTTCGTAAAATAATTAAGAATTATAAATTTTATTATATTTTCTTATATTGTGATTAAAAAAAAAATAGTTTCAAGAATTAAACCGCGCATCACTTGCACGGAAGTTCAACCTTCTAACAACTGAGCCACATTTTTTACAAATTGTTGCCGTGTGTGGGGTTAGAACCGCAGGCAACCGTACGCCATAGAGACGCCCCTCAAATTTTGGTATGTGCATAACTTCCATGTTAATTATTCGATACTTTTATACCAAAATTCAGTCATGTAGCTTGGGTTCGTGTGGGTGCAGTGGAGTGTTACATACATTTGCTGTTGTCACAAAGTCAATATACCCTTGGTACCCAATGGGCATCGGGTATAAAAAATAAAGAAGAAAGCAAAATGAGCATGCGAGCTTAACTCAGCCAAACTAAACACACCTGACGTTCCAACGACGGTCAGACCCTTCGCCATAATTGGATTATCGCTGCGCTGAAGAGTTTTGACGAGTGCTCTACTTGTGCAGTAGCTGCACTTCGCTTTCGGTTTGATACTATACCTAAAAATAAAAGTAAGAGTGCGAGCTGTCTAAAGCTAAAGTGCTCAAATTGTCGAAATCGTCAAAGGGGTAAGTTGTAGAGGGAAACAAATACTCAACATATTCATGTTTGTGTTATCTTAAAGTTTTACAGTAAATGACCAAGACGGGAAATCAATATTCGAAAGAAAAAAAACAGTATAAAAAACATTAATTTAATTAAAAATTGCATATTTAAATAAAATAGGCAAACATTTTGTGACTGGAAAATACAAAGCTTAATTGATAAATAAAATGAATTTATGTCTATATAAATAAAATATATAAAAGATAAAATATTAACAAATTAAATTAAACGTTTATATAGTTGTTTGCATTATTGTCATTTCCTTCGCTTTTTACGGTGTATTCTTTTATCACTTTTTAGCGCCTTTTCGATGCCGACATCAGTGAAAACAACACATGGACTATATCTATTGTTTAACCATGGATCTCAAGGAAAGCGAAAGCAAAACAATGAAACCGTCTGACGGAGTCCTTTGGGATACCTTTTGCTCTCGACTGAAGTGTAAAGTACTGCACTTTTATAGCCACGAAGGTGTAACACATGCTGCAGAGCGTCCGAGCTGAAGAACTGTACAACTCTGAATCGTGCCGTCTGATTTTGAAAGAAAGACTTAACGAAAACTAAACGATAAGTTTACCTCCACGCTTTATCCCAAACAGACAGGCAGACAAACATGACAGAGCTCAAGGGCAGCAAGGATAAGGTAGTAAGAGACTATGGAAATGTGTATGGGCTGCAATGGCTGTCAAAGCTGTGTCTGCTTCTTCTATATCCAAATCAACCCAATTTGCGCAACACTTGCCACCATTCAGTGGCGCCTTACTATTACTAATGCAGATGCCAACTATCAGCAGCGGCAACAACTACAGGAACAAGAGAGAGAGAGAGAGAGTGCATAGTGAAAAATAAAAGAGAGGCAACATTCATGGCAAAAATCGCCGACAAATCTGCTGCATTGCCACTATGTCCAGAAACAGGAGGAGCCAAATTTGGCACCAGGGCACTGTGGCACTATGGCACTGTGGCACTGTTCAACGGACGAGAGCCCATCGAGACGGCGGGTAAAATAACAGAGTGCCTGTTTTAACGAATTTACAACAACTTTTGCAATACAAACAGTAATTCCAGGCAGATTCACACTCGGCACAACGGACTTACACGCACACATGGACACTTATACATACACACACACATACTGTGAGACAAGACTTGCAATATACAACATACAAATGCAAAATCGCAGTGCTCCTGAAAGTATGCAACATCTATACAAAGTCAACAGTTAACAACAAATTGAAAATGCTCTATAATAAGGTAATAATAAGCTTTAATTATATCTTGATGCTTTGTTTTTTTCTAAGAATAAAAATGGATTAAATAAATGAATACATACATACTTCAATAATTTGCTAGAATTTTGAAAATATATATGAACAAAATTCAATAATTCAATTTAAGAAATTATTGAAATAAGAAAATTATAAATATCGTCATATTAGCTAAAAAAAAAAATACAAATTGAGCGATAAATAAATGCAACGAAGAACATAGAGTATGTATAAACTATGAAGCTGATGCTCAGTTACTGCAATGTCTGGCTATATGATGCAACTCTGTATGCTGGAAATGTGAAAGAAGAAGGGGAGAAGAAAGAAAAGCTTGGGGTCTATGCACCACTAGAAACTTTACGACATGCAAAAATTGTGAGCAGAGAGCGGATATAATTGTCGGTTTTCTCGTAACTTTGCCGTGGGGAGTAGATTAGTTGATTTGTTCACAGACTCACACACATACAGACACATACATATACATCTAAACACAAGTATATACTGTATACATGAAACATACCTATTCAGAAACACAGTATAGCAGAATACTTTTCGTACAGAACGGAGTGAGCAACGTTGCAACGGGTTGGCGGCGTCGAGTAAAACGAATCCTTTTAACCAAATGATATGCGCTGAACAATTGTTCAGTTACTGCAGTTTCTAGCACTTTCTCTCTATCTTTTTCTCTTTCTACCTTTCTACCTCTCTTTCTCTCTCTCCCCCTCTCTCTTTCTCTCTCTCTCTCTCTCTCTCTCTCTCTCTCTGTATGTGTGTGCGTATGTTGCGAAATGTGCAATGTGGGGCAGTAAGCAATAGTTTTTTTTTGATTGTTGTTGTTGTTGCAACAGCACTGGGCATTGCTAACTTTCAACCACATCGCAATTTAATTTTATAGTCGAAAACACACAGTGGCCGCCTGTGTGGCTCAGTGGTTGTCATTCGCTCTGCTTCAGCGATGTGGCCTGGTCCATAAAAAAAAGAGTTGAGCGTTTTCCGAGTTTAGCAATAGTCGTTATTACGCCTTCCTTTCTTCTCTGCAGCCCTTAAACAGCAGAGCTACCTTTTCAACTCGTAGTCTCTGATTTATGGACAATTCTGTGCTAAGCAAATCAAAACTAAATCATAAACGATTAGCTCACTGGTCGACTACACTGATTCAAAAAATAGACAAGCTTTCTTGTTTTTTCTTTATCGCACCGCAGAGTCGTTTCCTCCTTGGTTCCTTTGCCACATATTCAACTTTGCTGCGTCCTTCTATCCGTTTTCAAACGAGTTCCTCCCGCCGGGTACAGGTGAAATCAGTTGGTGAGCATACATGACTGAGCAATGCAGATGAAGAGCAACTAAACAGCTGAACACGGTTGAAGAGCTCGAAGCACGATGCTCAGGTAGCAGAAAAAGGGTGTAAGTGTAATGAGTTGATGGTTGGCTTTGCTGTCTTAGCTTATATGTTATTGGGGTTGAGACTGCGATTTAGGTTGAGACTGAAGAGTAGAGTATAGTAGATGATGGTTTACAAAGTTGATCCGTAATTAAATGTTTTTAACTGAACGTGGAAATGTGGCTAATGAATTTAATAAGACGCAAAGCTAGCCCTTATACTATTAAATGATTAGATCATGAAAAGTCACAACATGTTACATGTTAGATGTTAGACTGAATGTGCAAATGTGTGTAACGATTGACGTTTTTCAAAAACAAAAAAAAAACAAGTAGGGAAGGCTACAGTCGGGTGCACCCGACAGTAAAATACCCTGTACCCTTGAATAAAATGTAACTATTCTTATATT
>JBAMBR010005582.1:0-10010 GCA_037044475.1 Zaprionus obscuricornis | reverse complement strand
TTATTTTGTTTGTGGCTAAATTAAAAATATGTTTAAAATAATAACAAAATGCTGCCAAACAGTTTTGTGAAGTGCGCAACATACAATATATATATATACGATATCTGTATATATAGATATAAAAATTAAAAATATCGGTTTTAATTACCTCTTTCAAGTTGAACTAGTCCAATGCAAATTTAATTTAACGCATACATATTTATATTAAAGCAAATACACACACACACACACACATACGCATATATTCAACACATACGCAACATAATCAAATTCATAGAGAAACCAAATTTTTTTTATTTTATTTGCTGTTGTTGTTGTTGTTGTACACCTCAAGTTCATGGCTTTTTTTTTTTGCCTGTTGTCAAAACAACTTTTTTTCTATTTTGTTTTTTTATTTTTATTTTTTGTGTGCATTTGCGCAAAGTGAAATTATTTGAGTCAGTGAAATTTGCTTATAACTATATAAATATATATCATATATTTTATATATATGTATATACATCTGTATGTGTATGTATGTATGTATATACATATATATTTTGCTATATGCTGTGCTGTACAAAATTCAATTTGTTGTATAGACATTTTGATGCTTGTCCGCCGGTTTCCCTATATATATATGTACATATATGTAAATTTTTTTTCCATTTGATTGTGCGATTGTCCGTTATCATTATCTTTTGTTATTCTATGTACACAAAAACGTAAATGTCGAAAAATACTATGAATGAATATACTTTAAATATTTACATGCATATATGTACATATATATGTACATATCTATGTATGTGTACATATTTATGTGTACAAGCATGTTTGTGATGAACTGTAGAATCGTGTTGTACAAGATGTTGCTGGTGTTGTATTGCTCTGATTGCATTGTTGTTCAATTTGTACGATATCTGTATTTCTATCAATATCTATCTATCTATCTGTCTTTATCTGTCTTCCTACCTCTCTCTCTTTCTCTCTCTCTCTCTCTACCTCTCTGTGTGTATCATTCAGACTTTGCACTGATAACGCAGTAATACAGTAGTCAGCGAATGTAGTCTCACTCTCACTCTCAATCATTCTCTCTCTCTATCTCTGCTCTTTAATATTTATTTCGCTTGCACAGATCGTCTAATTTTCCACAAGCTTATCGCTTGTGACCCTTCAACAGTCCAACACCGATCATTTAAATATATATATGTATGTATACCTATGTATGTATGTACATGTGTGTGTGTGTGTGCATGCTAAATTGTTGTGAATTATTCGCGTGTACGAATGTCACAAGTTTGTTTTTTTTTTGTTTTTCTAATTTCATTGCCATCGTTTGGCAAATCGCAATTTTGCAATTTCTTCATTCAGATGATCTGCTCGTGTGCATCAGAAAAATTCGTAATTAAATGTAAAACGACGCAAAAAAAAAAAAAAAACAGAAATGATAACAAAAAAAAAAAAAAAATAAATAAATAATAAGAAATAATATAAAATAAAAGTTAAACCGCGCGAGTGTGTATTAATAAATAATTGAATTTATTTTTAATTGTATTTAATTTAAAGCGGAAATACGAATGTGTGTTTAAAAATAATAAGAGATTGTTACATTACAACAAAAACAAAACAAAAACAAAACAAAACAAAAAAATAATAATATAAAATATATATAAATAAAGTATTGCAAGCAAAACACAAATGCATTAAATACTATATGCAATAAAGCGGAACAACAGAAGAGAGGAAAAAAAAATAAATAAAAATAAAAATAAACTAAAAAAAAATATAGTAAAAAAAAGACGATAATTAAAATTGCATCCTTATCGAATGGTAAGCTCAATCATTAATTAGCTAATTAATCAATTATCTTATTTAGTAATTACATAGAGATCCCCCTCTCCCCCCCCTCCCCCCTACATTGTTACTTCCTAGAAATTTGCCTCATTGAGCTCTCTCACTCTGCATAAAAACAACGACAACAGCTAAAAAAAAAATCAATAAAAGTTAACTTTTAGCGTCAACATCGCATACAGCGGCACACACACACACATACACAGAGATATATGTATATGTATGGATGTTTGTCCCTCTCATTGAAGCTTGCTAGCGCTTTTCATTAGCAACAGCTGATTGCACAAGTTGCTGACAGAGTGACCTCCAACCACAGTATCCCCCGTTAGAAATATCCTTGGCTTTCCTTGCCGTTAATCGCCTAACCTTGACGCGCGCTTTGCCCCAAGGTGTGCCCGGTATTGGAGGCCAGGCCAAGCCAGGCGACAACAGCACAAATTTACTTTCTGTTTATCCTCCCTGTGTTGCTCTACATCTGATTTTATATTTTTGCCTCATTAGTAGTAGAATCCCCAGACGATGTGACGCTGTGTTTCTCACACATCCAATAACAAATTTGGTCGCCTCTGACCTCAAAATTTACTTCCATTTCCATACTCCGTTTTTCTTCTTCTATAATTGAAGGGCTTTTCCACTTTTGTCTACAGCTTAAAGTGGGTTTGTACTCTGTCCACAAGAGTTGCATTTACTACTTCATCATGTCAATCAACGTCGCTGACATGCAGTGTGATGGGCACTCCTCATATGTACATATGTATATACCATCTCGCAGTGAAACAGTGCCCTCATCTAATCAGGCCAACATTCAACAACAAACTCATACCAATTCCATAGAACAACAGTCGAAGTCGAAGTAGAAGTAGAACAACAAAACAAACAGAACAACAATAACAATAACAACAATAACAACAACAATAAGAAACATTATGCTTGTTTTGACATAAGCAACGCATGCGAAAATCATATCCTCGCGTCTCTCTCTCACTGTCATTTATCCTCTCTGTCTCTCTGTCTCTCTTTGTCGTTTTTATGCTCTCTTTGATATTCACGTGACTTTTTACTCAGCTGTCAGCTGCACTTTTTCTTTCATTGTAAAGCTCCAGGGTATTGAAAGCTTTTTCATAGCGGCTGTTTGCTAAACCGAAGAACCGCTAGATGCATCCTAGCCTAAAGCTTTTTTGTTTCTTGTATCTGTTTATCTCTTCTTTATTTTTGTTTTTGTTTTTGTTTTTCTTTGTTGCTATTTTTGTTTGCACACTTGTTGATGTCATGCATATGTAACGAAATGCCGTTATGCACTTGAAATAAAAAAAATCTTATGTATGCATATTCAACAAGCAGATGAGTTACATATGTATGTACATGTATGTATGTATGTATGTATGTGCTAAGAGAAGTGAATGTATTTAAGTATGAGCTATAATATTAAGTACCGTTATGCACAGAGACCTTCACTTAAAACTAACTCTATAGAGTTTATTATTTATTTTTATTTTTATTATTATTTTTTTTTTTTTTTATGCGGCAGCCTGCTGCACTTTCACTCGTCTCGCTCGCATTCTAAAGTGAAAGGAACTACTTAAACATAAGTTGATAATCATTGTTGCTCTTGGTGCTTTCTAAACGATGGCCACTTACTCATTGGCCAACGACAAAGTAGTTTGTAGCGAAAGACATTCACAAAGCAAAAGAAACACAATACAAAATAAAATACACAGACACAGACTCACACACATACATACGCACAAACACATTTGCCAATTGAAAACAGATCGCATATCTCGCATCAACTCGCAGCGCCCACAATATGCATTGACTATCCCCATATGTCTGTAGCTGAAACTTGCTAGTGGAAAACCAACAGTTTACTCTGGCCAGTAAACATTCTATTTCAATTAGTATAACTGACCTATGCCATTTGTAGTGGCCGCCTCAACATTAATCAGCACATTTTCAGGCCTATTGTTTCCGCATATACATAGCTATACGTACATATATATATATAAATATGTTTTGTATGTACATATGTATGAATATGCCTTCACCTTTTGTTTATAACCATAACAATTGCCTTGAAGCATAAATTTGTATTGCCAGTGTGAAGCACTAGATGTAAACATTTTCAATATTCAAAGATCTTAATGCCAGCGGCATAACAAGCTATGAAATCTACATATTGAATATCTACATTTCGGTGAAATTTCACAAATATTAACATAAATTTTTAAGCTGCAAAATAATAAAATATAATCCAATTTTGTAAAAACTTCCAATAAATATTCAAAGCTTTGCTTTAATCTCTTAAAAGAAATTTATTATATCATTAAAATTACATTTAAGGTTAATGACAATACTAAACATTTTTTTTTTTAAATTTGTTGCCCAAAACTAAATTTAAATAAATATAAATTAAAGTGGAAATAGTCGAAATACTATAATTTTAACCATAAATTGTAATTTTATGTATTTTTTTTATTTACTTTTAAATTACATCTACTTTTAAAATATATTTACATGGCCTAAAAAATCATAAAAATAAAAAAAAATTGAGAAATATTCGTAGTGTCGAAGTTAAGGTTATACTAAAGTTTTACACTCTGTTGTCATGCATCCGGAATATAAATCATTATTTTAATATATACAAATATTTTCACAGTATATATTCCATTATATCAGCTGTAATTTCTGTTCATATTCATTTGATAAATCTTTATATATATAACGTCAAACTGCATTTGATTGAATTAAGAGATTTATAAAATGTCCGCTACTTTTGATATATTAGCTTGGAAAATTTTGAGTTTCATTCAAAAGTGGAAACTGTTTAGCGAAACAACACGCGATAAATAAATATGAATGCAAAAGTAAAAATGAAAATAAATTTATATAATTATACAAACGCTTCATGCATCATACGATTTTTAGCTATAAAGCAATTTTTGACATTGACGTTTAATACCTGTCACGCCGCAGTTGTTTTTGACGTTGTCATATGTGAGGGTCTCTTTACCGTTAACCGATTTGTACCGCAACTATAAAAAAATATTTATATTGGTTTTTTTTTATATATATTTCTTTTTTTATTTTATTTTTGTTTTTAATTTCTATATTAAAATAATGATTTATATTCCGGATGCATGACAACAGAGTGTAAAACTTTAGTATAACCTTAACTTCGACACTACGAATATTTCTCAATTTTTTTTTATTTTTATGATTTTTTAACCCATGTAAATATATTTTAAAAGTATATGTACTTTTAAAGTAAATAAAAAAAAATACATAAAATTACAATTTATGGTTAAAATTATAGTATTTCGACTATTTCCACTTTAATTTATATTTATTTAAGTTTTGTTTTGGGCAACAAATTTAAAAAAAAAAATTTTAGTATAGTTATTAACCTTAAATTTAATTTTAATGATATAATAAATTTCTTTTAAAAGACTAAAGCAAAGCTTTGAATATTTATTGGAAGTTTTACAAAATTGGATTATATTTTATTATTTGCAGCTTAAAAACTTATGTTAATATTTGTGAAATTTCACCGAAATGTAGAAATTCAATATGTAGATTTCATAGTTTTTTTTTATAGTAATAAGCGCCGCTGGCATTAAGATCTTTAAATATTGAAAATGTTTACATCTAGTGCTTCACACTGGCAATACAAATTTATGCTTCAAGGCAATTGTTATGGTTATAAACAAAAGGTGAAGGCATATTCATACATATGTATGTACATGAAAACATATGTATATATATGTACGTATAGCTATACATATGCGCAAACAATAGGCCTGAAAACGTGCTGATTAATGTTCAGGCGGCCACTACAAATGGCATAGGTCAGTTATACTAATTGAAATAGAATGTTTACTGGCCAGAGTAAACTGTTGGTTTTCCAGCAGCTAGTTTCAGCTACAGACATATGGGGATAGTCAATGCATATTGTGGGCGCTGCGAGCTTATACGAGATATGCGATCTGTTTTCAATTGGCAAATGTGTTTGTGCGTATGTATATGTGTGAGTCTGTGACTGTGTATTTTATTTTGTATTGTGTTTCTTTTGCTTTGTGAATGTCTTTCGCTACAAACTACTTTGTCGTTGGCCGCTGAGTAAGTGGCCATCGTTTAGAAAGCACCAAGAGCAACAATGATTATCAACTTATGTTTAAGTAGTTCCTTTCACTTTAGAATGCGAGCGAGACGAGTGAAAGTGCAGCAGGCTGCCGCATAAAAAAAGAAATAATAATAAAAATAAATAATAAATAATAAACTCTATAGAGTTAGTTTTAAGTGAAGGTCTCTGTGCATAACGGTACTTAATATTATAACCCGTCCTTAAATACATTCACTTCTTTTAGCACATGCATACATACATACATACATACATACATACATACATACATATGTAACTCATCTGTTTGTTGAATATGCAAACATAAGATTTTTTGTTTCAAGTGCATAACGGCATTTCGTTACATATGCATGACATCAACAAGTGTGCAAACAAAAATAGCAACAAAGAAAAACAAAAACAAAAATAAAGAAGAGATAAACAGCCACAAGAAAAAAAAAAAGCTTTAGGCTAGGATGCATCTAGCGGTTCTTCGCTTTAGCAACAGCCGCTATGAAAAAGCTTTCAATACACTGGAGCTTTACAATGAAAGAAAAAGTGCAGCTGACAGCTGAGTAAAACGTCACGTGAATATCAAAGAGAGCATAAAAACGACAAAGAGAGAGAAAAAGACAGTGAGGATAAATGACAGTGAGAGAGAGAGACGCGAGGATATGCTTTTCGCATGCGTTGCTTATGTCAAAACAAGCAAAATGTTTCTTATTGTTGTTGTTGTTGTTGTTGATGTTGTTATTGTTGTTCTGTTTGTTTTGTTGTTCTACTTCTACTTCGACTTCGACTGTTGTTCTGTGAAATTGGTGTGAGTTTGTTGTTGAAAGTTGGCCTGATTAGATGAGGGCACTGTTTCACTGCGAGATGGTATATACATATGTACATATGAGGAGTGCCCATCACACTGCATGTCAGCGACGTTGATTGACATGATGAAGTAGTAAATGCAACTCTTGTGGACAGAGTACAAACCCACTTTAAGCTGTAGACAAAAGTGGAAAAGCCCTTCAATTTTAGAAGAAGAAAAACGGAGTATGGAAATGGAAGTAAATTTTGAGGTCAGAGGCGACCAAATTTGTTATTGGATGTGTGAGAAACACAGCGTCACATCGTTTGGGGATTCTAATACTAATGAGGCAAAAATATAAAATCAGATGTAGAGCAACACAGGGAGGATAAACAGAAAGTAAATTTGTGCTGTTGTCGCCTGGCTTGGCCTGGCCTCCAATACCGGGCACACCTTGGGGCAAAGCGCGCGTCAAGGTTAGGCGATTAACGGCAAGGAAAGCCAAGGATATTTCTAACGGGGGATACTGTGGTTGGAGGTCACTCTGTCAGCAACTTGTGCAATCAGCTGTTGCTAATGAAAAGCGCTAGCAAGCTTCAATGAGAGGGACAAACATCTATACATACATATATATCTCTCTGTATGTGTGTGTGTGTGCCGCTGTATTCGATGTTGACGCTAAAAGTTAACTTTTATTGATTTTTTTTAGCTGTTGTCGTTGTTTTCCTTTATTTTTAATGCAGAGTGAGAGAGCTCAATGAGGTGAATTCCTAGGAAGTAACAATGTAATGGGGAGGGGGATCTGTATGTAATTACTAAATAAGATAATTGATTAATTAGCTAATTAATGATTGAACTTACCATTCGATAAGGATGCAATTTTAATTATCGTCTTTTTTTATTATATTTTTTTATATTTTGTTTGATTTAGTTTGTTTTTGTTTTTGTTTTATTTTTCCTCTCTTCTGTTGTTCCGCTTTATTGCATATAGTATTTAATGCATTTGTGTTTTGTTTGCAATACTTTATTTATATATATTTTATATTATTATTATTTTTTTTTGTTTTTTTTTTTGTTTTGTTTTGTTGTAATGTAACAATCTCTTATTATTTTTAAACACACATTCGTATTTCCGCTTTAAATTAAATACAATTAAAAATAAATTCAATAATGAATTATATTTATTAATACACACTCGCGCGGTTTAATTTTTATTTTATATTATTTCTTATTATTATTATTTTTTTTTTGTTATCATTTCTGTTTTTTTTTTTTTTTTGCGTCGTATTACATTTAATTACGAATTTTTCTGATGCACACGAGCAGATCATTTTATGAAGAAATTGCAAAATTGCGATTTGCCAAACGATGGCAATGAAAAAGGAAAAAAAAAAATATATATATATATATAAAGCAAACTTGTGACATTCGTACACGCGAATAATTCACAACAATTTAGCATGCACACACACACACACACATGTACATACACAGGTATACATATATATATTTAAATGATCGGTGTTGGACTGTTGAAGGGTCACAAGCGATAAGCTTGTGGAAAATTAGACGATCTGTGCAAGCGAAATGAATACTAAAGAGAAGAGATAGAGAGAGAGAATGATTGAGAGTGAGAGTGAGAGTGAGACTACGTTCGCTGACTACTGTATTACTGCGTTATCAGTTCAAAGTCTGAATAATACATACAGAGAGATACAGAGTGAGAGAGAGAAAGAGAGAGAGGTAGGAAGACAGATAAAAACAGATAGATAGGTAGATATTGATAGAAATACAGATATCGTACAAATTGAACAACAATGCAATCAGAGCAATACAACACCAGCAACATCTTGTACAACACGATTCTACAGTTCATCACAAACATGCTTGTACACATAAATACATACATAGATATGTACATATGTATGTAAATATTTAAAGCATATTCATTCATAGTATTTTTCGACATTTACGTTTTTGTGTACATAGAATAACGAAAGATAATGATAACGGACAATCGGACAATCAAATGGAAACGAAATATATATGTACATATATATGTACTATATGTATATAGGGAAACCGGCGGACAAGCATCAAAATGTCTATACAACAAATTGAATTTTGTACAGCACAGCATATAGCAAAATATATATATACATACATACATACACATACAGATGTATATACATATATATAAAATATATGATATGTTTGAATAGTTATAAGCAAATTTCACTGACTCAAATAATTTCACTTTGCGCAAATGCATAAGAAAAATAAAAAATAAAAAAAAAATGTTGTTTTGACAACAGGCAAAAAAAAGCCGTGAACTTGAGGTGTACAACAACAACAACAGCAAATAAAAAAAAAAAAAAAAATTGTTTTCTCTATGAATTTGATTATGTTGCGTATGTGTTGAATATACATATGTATATGTATAAACATATGCGTATGTGTGTGTGTGTGTGTGTGTGTATGTGTATTTGATTTAATATAAATATGTATGCGTTAAACTAAATTTGCATTGGACTAGTTCAACTTGAAAGAGGTAATTAAAACCGATATTTTTAATTTTTATATCTATATATACAGATATCGTATATATATATATTGTATGTTGCGCACTTCACAAAACTGTTTGGCAGCATTTTGTTATTATTTTAAACATATTTTTAATTTAGCCACAAACAAAATAACCAACTATAAAATATATTATTTTTATGATGTCAAGAGAGCACGCGTGGGAGATGTAAGACCGAGAGAGAGAGAGAGAGAGAGAGACCCAGAGACAGAGAGAGAGAGAGAGAGAGCTCGCGCGCGATTGAAACGATTGAAAAACGAATAGGTAAATGTTAAAGCAACATCAATGGCAATGGCAACGGCAACGGCAACGACAAAGGCAAAGTCAATGCATGACCAGACCAGGCCAGACCATAGACCATAGACCGACCAGACCAAAAGCACACTGACAAAAAAAGACACACACACACCTACCAGCAAACGAACCGTGCGCGTCTACGTCTCGGACATGACAGCGGCAGCAAGTTCCGATAACAACTGACTGCGGCATAGCAGCGGGTCTCTGAGTTTTGTTTGCTGCTGCTGCTGCTGCTGCTGGCTTTGCTTTGCTTTGCTTTGCAATGTTTCTTCTTACTACGTGATGTCTCACATACATACAACGATTGTAATTGTAGTTGTAGTTCATGTTAGTGTGTTGCTGTTATTGCTGTCGTTTATATATTGTTTTTGTTGTTGTTG